>JAASFO010000371.1:0-23774 GCA_023333815.1 Globisporangium recalcitrans
CGGCACACATCGCTCACACTTCTGCGCCATGCTGCCAGCGGACGCTTGTTGACAATCACGACGCGCTTGAACCATTCCAGCAGCTCCGTTGCTTCTCCTGCGTCCACCTGCGGGTAGTCTTCGTCCGCCTTCTGCGGCTTCTCCTTGATGCTTGTGGTGTTGTAGATCATGGCAAACATGTCTGCAACCTTCGTGAACCACTCGGGTTTCGTTTGCTCGCCTCCTGCTTCCGTCATATCATCTCGGAGCTCCTCGAACACCGTGTCCAGAGTCGGAGCAGTAAAACTGTTTTCTGCACCAGCTTCTGGCAGCTGCTCGCCACTCATCTTCGGTTTCGCTGCCATCGATTCAGACTCTTCCCCTCCATCAGTTCATCCGAGTTGCTTTCTTTCGCATCCTCTGTCGATCTCTCCACACGCGGGGATGCGTCCGCCATAGTCGTCTGTCCATTGTCATCTGAGTCCGCCGTCGCCGTCGTTGTCGCCTCCAGCTGCGTCGTCTCAGTCGTCGTCACCGTCGTCTTCTCCGTCGTTGAAGCTTCTGGTGCTGCCGCTTGCCCGAGTCAGTCGCCAGCTCCAGCTCTTGTGCTCAAGGAGTCCTTGTCGACCCTCTTGCTTGGTACACTTCATACTCCGAAAGTGACAGCTGGCACAATTCTGTGCGTGCTAGATTGCGAATTTGAAAGTGTCCCAACCCTCGAAAACATCAAGCAAATCATTAGTGAACGCGAGTGACATCATTCTCCAAAATGGCGCCATCTCCAGACCACTCCAACGACGCCTCGTCCGCGCCTGCTGCCGTTGTGCGCGCGCCGCCGGGTGCGCTGCGCTGCCAGAAGGACTCGTCGCTGCGGTCGCTCGCCACCAGAGTGCTCGCGTGCGATCTCGTTGTGATCGCAGCGACCAAGAAAACACCGGAAGAGCGCTTCTACGAGGTCGAGCTCTACGACACGGTGCTCTTTCCCGAAGGCGGAGGGCAACCCTGGGACACCGGCAAGATCAACGACGCGCGTGTGGACAAGGTGTACGTGAAGGACGGTCGCTGCATCCACCGCGTGCCGCTTGTCGATGGTGCTGACTGTGCGTTTGAGGAAGAGCAGGCGGTGGTCGCGACCGTGGACTGGGATCGCCGCTTCGACCACATGCAGCAGCACTCGGCGCAGCATCTCTTCAGCGCGATCGCCGAGAAGTACGGCTACGACACGACGACGTGGTCCATGGGCGAAGAGCGCAACAACGTGGAGCTCGTGCCGTTCCCAGGCACCGACGCCGCGAAGAGCAAGCAGAAGGTGGTGCCCATGGAGATCCTGCTCCAGATCGAAGAAGAGGTGAACGACGCGATCGTCGAAGGGCTCGCGATGACGCCCAAGTTCGCGACCCCCGGCAGCGCCGAGTGGGCGAAGATCGCCGCGAAGTTCAGCGCCGAGCAGATGCCCGAAGCGATGCGCATCGTGTGCATCGACGGCATCGACGCGAACCCTTGCTGCGGCACGCACGTGAAGAACCTCTCGCTCCTGCAGTCGCTGCGCATCCTGAACATCGAGGCGGCGCGAGGCGCGACGCGCGTCTGGTTTGTCGCGGGAAAGCGCGTGAACCGCGAGTTTTCGCGCATGTGAGTCCAACCCATGGTCGTCTATACGGGTCGCCTCTTTCTACTGCTGACGCGAGGCTAATGCGTGCTGTTTTCAACTGTTGTTGTGTTTGTGCAGGTTCCGTCGCGAGCAAGCGATGGTGAAGCTCTTCAGCTGCGGTCCGGACGAGCACGCGTCTCGCGCGGAGAAGCTGCTGCAGGCGCAGAAATCGTCTTTGAAGGAGATCAAGAGCCTGCAGAATGAGCTCGCGGCGTGCATCGCTTCGGAGCTGTTCGCGCAGAGCAAGAGCGACTCGGACGCCCCCGCTCCAGTCGTGCATTACCACCGCGTGGACGGCGACCTGGTGTTCCTGCAGGCGATCTTGGCGCACTTGGGCGACGCGAAGGAGAAGACGGTGTTCGTGCTGGCAGCGGGCGAAGTGCGCTCGGAAGCGATGTTCGTGCTCGCCGGTCCAGCACCATTCATCATGCAGCACGGCAAGGACGTGGCGCAGGTGATCGACGGCAAGGGCGGCGGCGGCAAGAACGGCGTCTTCCAGGGCAAAGCCAAGGGACTGAGCAAGCTGGACGCGCTCGTGGCGAAGCTCACGGAGCTGCGTCTCGCCGCGTAGAGTAGATTGCATTGTCTGAATGTGTTTTGCATTTGTAGCCGCGATGTCTCGCTGTGCTTGTGATGATGCCAACTGAAGAGCTCGCTGAAGTGGAAGTGGAGCGTGGTGTTTGCTTCTAATACGTGGTGTATTGGTATGTTATAGGGAAGGTGATCGAGAAGGTGCTCTTCATGGAAGGACGGATTTGCTGCCACTGCTTTGGCAATAGTCGCCTTAGATGGGCATGTATCCCTGGCGACGGAGCGTATTCACGCGGAGCACAGCTTTGTAAATCGCGAACACGAGGCACATGCCGAACGCGATGCTGAGCACGATCAGCGTACCGCTCGACATGCGCGACCACAGACTCTCATCCCCGACGCTGGCGGTCTGCGCCAAGTGCTGGTTCGTTGGCGGGTTGTACTTGCAGATTTCCTGCCACGTCCCGGTCCTCGCAATGTGGTTCTTGATGATCGCGTTGAACTCGCTCAGTGGACAGTCCATCGACCAGCACTTGTCGAGCTTCACCTGCTCACGTCCCGTCTTTGGCGACCAAACGTACGTCTGCACAGTGTACGTTTCGGTGCCACTGGCCGCATTCTTGACGGCATGGAGCTCGAACGCCAGCGTTGTCGCAGGGTGTAGTGCCGTCATGCCGAGTGCTTCAGGGAGTCCTTCAAACTGGAAGTTCCAGCCGATCATCTTGCCGAGTCCATGGAGCAGCTCGCGGTGACCGTGGTACGAGAAGTAGCGGTACTGACCTGGCGATGGCGAACTCGGGTTCGCGGCAGAGTTGAGGTTCTCAAGCAGCAAGTCCGAGAAACCACCGACCCAGTACGTGATCTCGCGATCCGTCGAGTAGTAGCGCTCCATGAGGTTCTGGAACGCCAGTTGCTCCAGCTTGGCGCTCACGTCCGGGGTCAGTCCCTTCGCTGGAGGCAGCTCCTCATCGCGGTCGAAGATGAACATGTCGGCGATGTCCTTCACGCCGAGCACGAGGTCTTCGCCACCAGGAACATTTGGGATCTCCTGGAGAGGCACGCCACAGATTTCACCCATCTCCTTGAGCGCGTCGCTGTTCTCCTTGAGCAACTCCTGCGCGCGCGTCTCCGCGTACACGCTCAAATCGGCATTCAATGTCTCCTTGCATGGACCTTTTGGCGCCGCGAACTCGTGCTCGTTCTTCAAGAGCTGCATGGTCACCGGCACGGGTTGGTGAGGAAACCCAATTGGACCAGTGCCATCCGGGTACAGACCGTATCCGAGCGCAGCTGCACTCTGCGAGCAACGCGTCGCTGCGTCGGCGCGGAAGTACGTCTCAAAGTGCGAGTGGTTGACGCCATTGAACGACGGCGAGAGGAACTTCTTCTCTTCCACATACACCTTGCGCACGTACTCACCCGCCGCGAGCATCTGGCGCATGCCGATCTCTGTCAACTGCTCGAGCGGCACTTTATACGACTTCAAGTTGCCCACGTTCGTCGGGCAGATGTGCTCGACGACGCCATTCGGCGCGCGACTGCCGTGGCGCGAGAGCGTCACAAGGCGGCGGAGCTCACTGTTCATACACGCCACAAACACGTACACAGGAACAATAAACACAAAGCGGGGACATCGTTAATACCAGGAGAGCACGAAAGACAAGACCCACATCGTAGCAACACCATCTCATATCGCAGCTCCTCGCGTCGCATCACGAACGCACCTCTTGGACTCGGCCGCTGGCTCTGTCGCTGCGACCGACGCGAGGCTCAGCGCCAGCAGAACGAAGCTCATGCGCTGCCACATGCTGATGGAGCTGATGGTGATGGAAGGCGCGTGAGAGAGAATGGAGAGAGAGAGAGAGAGGAAGATGGCTGGGGAGGATCGCCGGTTGTTCGTTTCTTCTTGTGGCGTCCGTTTGCTTTTTGGTGGGATCTTTTTTGCGGAATGTGGCTGGTTCAACGGAAAGGAAGAAACGGAAAACGCTGATGCCTCGTCTCTCTTCAGCAGCAGTTGAGCATTATGTGAATCAGGCACTCGCGTCGTCACAGACCAGAGAGAGCTGACGCCTTCGTGATTGGACAAAAATGACTGGAAATCATCACCACAAAAACAAAACTGGCTGCTGCCACCGAATGATCCGCTCCAACACATGTCACACATGATGAATCATGTTTCAGTCGGTGTCAAGCTGGGGTATCCGGATAGGTACGATGCGGTGGCATCTTGCAAGTGGTTCATGACACGCGAGCTCTCACAAGTTCTCGACTCTTGCTCTTCAGCAAAACATCAGTGCATGCGAGCCAAGCATTTTCCGCAACGGGTCAAGGCTCGCAGGCGTGTCGTCTGTGTCTTGTGGTGGTGTGCAATTAGGTACAGCACTTGCATGCAGACGACAAAGGCGCGAAGCAAAAGCTCCCGAGGCATTCGCGATCGCTCGAGTCGACGCACGCAAGGGCAGCTCTGTCGTTTATGTGCAAAGCACCAGGGTGTTGCTTTCAGTTCCCTCGTTTGGTGAACGCCACATCCGTCGGCACCAGTTTGCCAAACGGTTCACAAATGGATTCTGATGGACATCAGCTTCAAGACTCCCTCGTTTATTCCACACCACACTTCGTCGCCAGCCATTTTCATGTGGCTCTCGACCATTTCCTTTCACAAATTCAGATTCAGCTTGTTGATCGTAGCGTCTGCAAACTCGACGCGGCGCGAGAGCACTTCCTTCACGCGCGCGGCCGAGAGCTTCCACTCGACGCCGCGCGCCTTGCGTCCGAAAAAGTCCAGCACGTCGTCCGGCGCGTCGACGTTCAGCACGCTCGCGATCTGGCTCAGCACGGCAAAGATCTCGCGACAGTCGCAGTGCTCGCCAAAGAACGCGCTCAGCACGCGCACGTCTTTGTCAAACTGCAGTGCGCCGAGCTGGTTAAACCGCGTGTAGCGCGCGCTGAACCATTTCTCCATGATCTCGGTCGTGCACTTGGCCGAAATCTCCACGAGACTGCTGTAGTTGGTGGGCGAGAGCGAGCCTCGGAACGAGCCCAGCAGCGCGCGCATGCAGACCACAAAGCGGTGCGCGAACGGGTCATTCGCTTCATTGAATGTGAACATCTGCTCGGTCAGTTCGTAATGCACAGGAGGCCGTTTCGAGGTCGTCGTGAGCAATCCTCCGAGGAAACTGATGATCTTCGGCTCAAAGAGCTTGCACAATTTCTTGCGCGACGCGACCAGGAGCTGGTTCAGCTCCGCCGACGAGTCCTCGAGTCCGCTGAGGCACGTGAGAATGTGCTTTGGCACATCGGGGAAGTCCTGCGGGAGCTCGTTTTCAAACTCGCGCTTGAGTTGCGCAATGTACTCGGCTGTCGTCTCGAGACTGTTCATGACGACATCGGGTCCCAGCTCTTTCCGCGTCTCGGGTACCCCTCCTGCTGCACCAGCGGATGTCGTTAATGTACCAGTTGGAAGCTGAATTGGTCCCATGTTCTTGCTGAACTTTGCGAGCTGCTGCTGCATTTGGTCGCGCAATTGGCTCGACGCACCCAGGAGCCCCGCTGTGTCCTCGACGTCGACCAATTTCACATTCGCGCTCATGTTGCGAATGCGCATGCGCATCGTGTCGCCCAGTGCGTCTCGCAGCACAGTGTTGATCATGTTGAGCACCCCCGCCGCGCAGTCCACGTGACCAGTCGCGAGCGCTCGCAGTCCAGAGTTCCTCGACACGTAGAAGATCTCGTCAATCGCGGACGAGATCGGGAACGTCACCACTTCGTCGCCGGCATTCGGGAACGACGACGTGCCTGACGAATGGCGAATCTCTTCCCACTGGAACGCCTTGCGCGCCGCCTTGTTCAGCAGATCGTTCTCGAAAAAGCAGTAGTAGCCCGCGAGCTCTTGCACTGTTTTCCCTAGCTCGCTCTCGCGGCTTCGAGGGAGAACGTGGCTGCTTTGCTCTTTGTCATCTTCAACGACAGTCACGCGCGACCGCATGAACCGCTCGTACGTCTGCGTGTGCTGGATCACGAGCGCCACTTCGTTCAGCTGCTCGTTCAAGACGGCGATCTCGTCCTCCGCAGCATTGCTACTATGAACGCCCATATCACCCGCTGCGGCTGGAGGCGTCGAGCGCAGAGTCTGAATGTTCTGTGACGTCCTCGGCGTCGCATTCGCTCCCGCAGATGATGGAGAAGCAACTGGCTGCTCCGCTGCAGCCTGCATGCGGTTGTGGAACCTGCGCTGCTGCATGTACGCGCTCAGCACCGCCACGGCGCACCTCTCGCCGATACCGTAAATCTCCTGCACCAGACGGTTCGCACCGGAAACGCGATAAAAGCAGCTCTTCATGAGCTGGTCGTATTCCTGCGAGACTGCCGCGATCTGGTTGAAGATCGTCGTGAGGTGATCCATCTGCTCACGCGTGCTAAATGAGCCCTTGGTCATCCCCGACAGCTGCTCGTCCAGAGAGCTCTTCACGTACGCCAGCAGCTGCTGGAAGCCGCGCTCTTCGTAGTCCTTGCTCACGATCTGGAAGAGCGGTGCGTAGATCTGGATCTTCGCCTTCTCGCTGTCACGCAACCCTTCGTCGAACGAGCTCTCGATGATACCTTTCAAATCGTTCTCGATCGTGTCCATGCGCAACTTGTCCGCGACGTCCAGCGGCATGAGCGTCTCGATCTCCTTGAGCTCCTTGAGGAACTTTGCCGCCTCCGGGTAGTTGCGGTGCTGCATCGCGCGCCGGATGCCGACCATCGCGTTGCGCAGGTTGAGCAGCTGGCTGGACTGCGCCAGACACGCACTCATGCGCGACTGGATGATGTCGATGCGCCGCACCTCGCGCGTCATCTTCTCGGCGACCTCGTTCGCATTCGCGATCCGCTCGACGACGCCCCCCGTCTGCGCGCTCAGCACGGTCACTTCGGGTGTGAGCAGCAGCAGCTCCCGCAGCGACTTGTGCACCGCGAGCTTCTCGTCCGCCGCGGGGTTCTGCACGAACGCCAGCGCCTCGCTCTGCAGCGTCTGCTGCTGCCTGTGCACGTCCGCAAGCCTCGCGAGGAGCTCCGCGTGGCGCTGCTCTCGTCGCCCTCGCTGACCCATTTTCGCTTTTTCCTTGGATCTGTTTATTTGCGTTGTTTGTGTTTGCCTCCAAAACACGAATCCACAGCTGGAGCCAACATTTGTCCAATCATGTCACGATAAAGTATTTCTCGACCAATGAAGACGACGCATATCCCACAATGTGCGTCAGTGCGAAATTGGCGGCAAAATGGAGTACGTCGCGCTCTGCACGCGGCTCTCGCGCTTCGTGCAGCTCCAGACGCTCGCCGACGACGACGCAGCGCTGCTTTGCGCGACGTGCAGCGAGCTCGCGGCGTTCTACGAGCGAGAGGAAGCGCAGCAGCAACAGCAGAAGCAGCTGGCGCTCGGCGCCAACAACAGCTTCAGTCTTCTCGGCGGCGTGTCCAGCGCGACCATGGACGACATCGTACTGCTCACGATGCAGAAGCTGCTGCTCGGCGTGGTCGCAGAGAGCGAGTCGCGCGTGAAGGAGAGCGTTTTCCGAGTGCTGGCGCGCATTTTCGCGCGATGTGCGCTGAAAGTCCGCGCGTTCAGCGAGCAGAAGCTGCTGGGCTTTCTGCAGAGCTGCGTGCTGTACCTGCCGACACCAGATGCCGCGCTCGAGCGCAGCAAGTCGAATGAGCGGCAGCTGCCTGCCAGTCGATCGCTGCAGGTCCAGTCTGAAGAGCTGCGGATGCACATTCTCACGTGTCTGCAGCTGCTGCTGAGCGACAAGGCGCCGGACATGCATTTGTCTGTCGGCGCACTGACAAGCTCTTCTGAGCAGACCCACTTCTTCGCCTACTTGGTGTCGGCGCTGCTGCACATCGGACAGCACGACAAGTGTCGCCCAGCCGCGAAGCTCGCAGTGGAGACGCTGGCGCTCGTGATGGACTTCGTTCATGACGCGACGCTGCTGCGGCAATTCTTCCCCGGTGTGTCCGTGGGCATGTGGAAGACGATCGACGCTCCGCAGCAGTCTTCGAAAGTGGTGGTCGTTGCGCTGCGCTGTCTCGCGCAGAGTATGAAGCTCTGTATCAGTGACGCGTTCAGCCAAAGTGGTGCTGGTGGCTCATCGTTTACGATCGAAGCGCTGCGGGAATTAGCGCAGCAACGCGAGAAGCAAGCAAGCGAGCAAGACAAAGGAGCGGCGGACACGTGGCTGGACGAAACTGCTGTGAACATCGACATCGTCTTCTCCAAGCTCTTTGGGTCGCAGATCTACCAGAAATCGTGGCGCATCCGCAACGCGATGGTCGAGCTCTGCGGCGCCGTGGTGCTCTCCTGTCGAGTGACGCTGCGCGACTCGTTCTTCCGATGCTACGAAGAGCTGCTCGTGTTCCGAGTCGACCCTATCATCGAAGTCGCTGCGAGTGCTCAAGAAGTGATCGGAGTCCTTCAGGAAGAGCTCTCGACAGATGAGTGGCTGGAAATGGTTCCTGTGCTAGCAGATCGGTTCCAGATGCATCTGTCCACGCTTTCGCTCAAGTGCTCGACTGACCACGAGAGCACGAGTGTGAGCATCATGCGCAAGCTCATTGGGTACGTGAGCTTCCTCGGACATCGCTTGGGGTCGTATTTGGACGCCTCGATGGACTCGATCTTCGCGGCGCTCTGCCGCATCATGGAGTTTGACGCCATCGACATCGATCTGGTGCTGCACCAAAAGTTTCTTGCTGACGAAGCAAAAGGCGAGCAACAGAGGAATGCACTGACGACGTCGCAATTCCAGAAGCGCCTTCGCTTTTTCCACGAAGAAGAGTCCGTGAAGACTGCGACGCAGCTGCTAGACGCGATTGGCTCAGTCTCGACTCCTGCACTGTTCATCGACTGCGCGTTCACGCTGCTGGGAAGTGACGCCGCCATGGAGGATCGCGGCGCAGAGGTGTTTCTGGTGCTCAATGGGTTTCTGAAGGCGTACGTGAAGAAGAATCCACCGAGAGAGCACAATGAGCAAGTAGCCTCAACGACGCACCAGCTACTCCAAGCATCAGATGCACAACAGAGTGTGGACGTTCACCTCGTGGGTCGCATTCTGGAAGATCTGCTGGTTCTGGACACATGGCGCGAGCAGCAGAGCAGCAGCCACAGACTCCAGAGAAGCCTCAAGTTCGAGGTCTCGCAGCGCGCGTTGATGGTCGAGTGTATTGGCATTTGCGTCGAAATTCTGCATCGCGACTTTGACGTGTTCCTGCTGCACACTCTGTACCCACTCGTGGAGAAACTCGGCTCGCAGGACGTCGAAGTGGAGCACGCGGCGCTCGGGACGCTGCACAAAGTCTACTTCTTCTGCGGCTATGCGTCCATGGAGGCGCTCTTCGAAGCCAACATGGACTACTTTGTGGACGCGCTCTGCTCGCGCCTCGAGCACCTGGGAGAGTTCCCGCTCACTGGGCTCGTGGTCGAAGGGCTGCTTCGTCACACGAAGATCGCGTCGCTACCGCTCGTGGACGAAGTCGCCAACTCGCTCTTGCGAAGTGTGGATCTGTACCAGGACTCGCCGTATATCAGCAGCCTGTTGCGTGCGCTCAAGCTGCTGTTGTCCAGTATGACAGCTGGGGATGGCGCGTTTCAAAAGAGCCGTCCAAATGCTGCAGATGCGTTTGGTGATCCGATGGCGCAGGAGCGTTCAGGCTCCCTGCTGAAGCAGTTCATGAAGGAAATCCGCATTCTGAGCAATGAGAGCACGTTTGAGGACGAAGCACCCGACAAGTCTTCGGTGGTTGAAGTAGAGGACGAAGGAGAAGAGGAGTTGAGTGACGAAGTGAAGATGAAAGGAGCTATGCCGGTCGAGTACGACGAGCGCAACGCTCTTGACGGTCCAGGAGAAGAGCAGGATCAAGATGACGACTCAAGCAGCAGTCATCCAAAGTCGCCATACACTGCTGTCACAATCGAGATCCTGGACCGCTCGGGCCACTTTCTATCCGAGTCCGACCCGATCGCGTGCTGCCTCGTGCTATCGATCATCGAAGAAGGCGTGTTGCTGCTTCAAGACTCGAGAAAAGAGCTCTTGCCGCTGATTCACCGCATCTGGGGAGCGATTCTGCATCGCCTCGAAGTCACAAACAAGCCGATTCTGACCGCGACGATCCGACTTATCAACACGCTTGCAGCTGTCGCTGGGGACTTCATCGGCGAGCGGTTTGTGGAGAATGTGTGGCCAGCGCTTCGCAAGCACCTGGAGAGCATCGAGCTGAAAGAGAGAAATGCGTCAAGCCAGCTGACAAGATCCATGTTGCTGCTCTCTGTGGAGGGTGAAAACGGAGGCGGTGGGAGCTCCAGCAGCCAAGTTCCCTCACAACCAGCGACCGCGATTGAGACCGAATCGCGAGTACGGAGAACGCAAGACTCGCAGCTGCTGCTCGCGTCGCTCGAGTGTCTCGCCACCGTCTGCGGGAAGTCCAGTGCAGTCACGTTCATCGTCCCGGAGGTGGCGGCGGTGTCCAGAAAGCTCCTGAACGCGCAGCTCCCATGCGAGGTTGTCCACGCAGCGAAGCGATTGTTCTCAGCTCTCGCGGAGCTCAACGGAGACGAAGTGTTTTGTGCCCTCGCGCCGCTCGCCGACTGGAATCCTCCGCCTCCGCCGAGCGCTCGCTTTCCGACGTTTACTGCTGAGGCGACCAAGGTCTACTACAAAGCGCACGGTGCACCAACAGGAACCTCGAGGGACTCGACAGTGTATCGCGAGAACGCTGGATATTTGATCAGGCAACTGCTACGAAAGCACTGATGGGAGTTAGCAATGCAATTAGATTTCGCCGACAACTTCTTCACATTGGGAACTTTGTATGTGTCTTTCTTGCTGTTGTTGCTGCCGCAGTCAGCGGAGAAACAACACGGAAAAGCATGTCGCCAACGATAACACCACACACACACACACATAGGCGGCAGGGGACACCGCGCTGTATCTTGTGAGCTGCTTCTCCTGTTTCTTTCTAACCAAACATGCCGCCCATGTTGCCGGCATATGCCATGGGGCGGATCGGCGGGTGCTCCTGTCAACAAGAACAGACACGAGACACACGAAAACGAGGTTAGCCAACAGAGTCTATCACCTCGACCAGAGGCAACAAGAGTTCGCACCACGGCCGTGAACTGTGTAAAGCGAGGCTTCATGTCCTTCTCGAAGCGAATGAAGGCACCCTTGTTCCCCATCTGGTCGCAGTAGTTCGGCGCGCTGAACACCGTGATGCACTTGCCGTCGTGCTCGACCAAGTAGCCTTCGTCCTTGACTTCGTGCGAGCGAACCAGCAATTCTACACGGAAAATACAAAGTCAAGAGAAGACAATGAGCATAGACAACGTGCGTGGCGTGCTCGAGACTTGACATGGAAAGATCCCACAAACGAACAATTACGAATCCCCTACCGAGGTTGTTGTGAGCCAGGAACGCCTTGGTGACGTCCGGACCGAACGAGAGACCGATGCCGCGCTTGCTCGGACCGCGGCCCGGAAACGGCTGCGGATCGCTCCACATGAGGTCGCTCATGAGTCCGCTCTCGGGCGGTTCGCGGTTACGGTCGATCCTCTCAATGTCCGCGAGCGTGACGTTCTCGTCCGTGAAGAGCCCGCCGTGCACGACGATCACCTTGTTCTCGATCACGGCCGAGAGCGGCAGCCAGTTGAACACTTCCGTGAACAGCTGCATGACCGTGTCGTCGTACTTGTGCTTCACCTCGCCTTCAAAGCCGTAGATCTTGTTCATGTTCTTCGACTCGTGGTTGCCGCGCAGCAAGTGCACGTGGTTCGGGAACACGAGCTTCATCGCAAAGAGTGTGAGTACGACCTCGAACGAAAACGAGCCGCGGTCGACGAAGTCGCCGTTGAATAAATATGGATTCGTCTCGGACGGCAGCCCGTTGAGCGCGAAGATGTTGCACACGTCGTAGAACTGGCCGTGCGTGTCGCCGCAGACCGTGATGTGCGCGTCCGCAGTCTCGGGCAGCGCGATGCGCAGCAACGACGGCAGGCTCGAGAAGCTGTTCTTCATCGCGAGCAGGATCTGCACCACGTATTTGCGGTGCAGCAGCTTACCGCGCTTGAAGCGGTCCATCAGCGCGACGACAAAGTCCGGCTTTGTCGCCAACGGGTCTGCTGCGAGGTGCGGGCCGTCGTACGAGGAATCGACCACTGCAGAGATAGAAACAGTGAGTGAGTGCACATTAGAACCACGCTGACCAGCACGACCACCTGCAATACACTGGCTCGTACCGATTCCGTCGACGTCGATGGTCTCCGAGAGCGGCAGGTTGCGCTCCGACTGGATCGCAGCAGCGAACGCGGCCTCCTTGATGATCTTCTCGCAGAGCTTGAGCTTCGCGCGCGCGTCCTTGTCCGCTGGCTTCATGCGCACCACCAGCTTGAAATCCTTGATGGCTTTCTTGTGGTGGCCGAGCGCCAGCTCCGCCGAGCCGCGACGGTAGTACGCTGCGTATGCATGCGCATGGATGGGTGCATTTAACAAACGCAGTCAATCAGTCAGTTGTCTAGGTGCGCATGTCCAGCGCATCTACCAACCCATAGATAACAAACACAATCTCTACCTTTGACGTAGCTCGGCTCGATCTGGATCGCAGCGGACGCGTCATCGATCGCAAGTCCGTAGCTCTCGGTCTTCATGTGCGCTGCGGCGCGGTTCGCGTAGTAGATCGCGGTCGGGCAGAGCTCGATCGCCGCCGAGTAGAGCTCAACCGCCGCGGGGAACTTGAAGCCCGCGAGCGCGGCGTTGCCCTGCGTCTTGAGCTCCTCCGCGCGCGCCTTGGTGGCATCCGACACCTCGTGGCGCTCGCCGATCGTCACACTGCTGTCGCTGCTCATGCTCCTCCTGCTTGTAGCTCTTCGTCTGTGGATCGTCGAGCTTTTCTGCTCTCGTTTGGTGTTCCAACGTGTGGCTTCTAAAGTTCGGATGGAAGGATCGAGCGAAAGTGGAGACAGATCTGGTGTGTGGACCACATGCCATTCCTCCTTTTCGCGATAGGATATCCTCCTTCAGCGCATAATCCTCCTAAATGCGATTGGCAACAAAGAGCCTTGACTGTTCGAGACCTCTTCTGCATGATGAGTTTGGTATGCTCTCAAATGTATACTGAATAGCATGTCGGAATGATTTACCTGCTCTAATGCATAGTCGTGACCCAATTGCATGCAGAAAGAACAGCATTTTGCGTCTTCAACTGTGCAGAAGCAAAGGAAGCAAGCAAGCAACGATGGAAATGGACGCGTGGGTGAACGGCCACACGGCGGGCGCGCCAGCACTCGCGGCCACGCGACAGCAGCAGATACAGCAGCGAGAGGAAGCGCGCAAGACAGCGCAGGAGGGTGTGGACGCAGCGAGCACGCGCCACCGCAAGTCAATGGATGTCAAGGACTTGCTCGACGACCATCTGCCATCGCTTGCGGCGTTCAAGGACGCTGCCTGGATGAAGAAGTTCACACCTGGCCGCAAGATGTTCTCATCGTCGCCAGCGGCCGTAGGTGGAGAGGGCGAGAGCAGTGTTGGTGGTGGAGTGCAAGAAGGCGGAGAGGTGGGTCTGGGCAGACGTCGCAACAGCATGGGAGTCTCGCCATCGCAGTCCCCGCGCAAGGTAACCGAATCACACCCCCGCGTTCGTGTGTTGTACATGTCCCTATCGTATTCAATAGCTAATGCTGTGTATGCGTGGATGTGGTGATGGCAGAACGTGCTTTCTGTGCTGGTTCCGAAGTACGATGACGACATCCTCTCGGCGCTGGATCCGCGATTCTTCACAGAGAGCTTTGATGCAGTCGCGCATATGCTGGTACGCATCACACTACTTATCGGTGCGCGGGGTTCGCAGTGAGTGGTACTTATGCGTTTGTTCGGTCGTTCGTTGTCAGGAATGCGTGTCAACGAGTCGCGAAGAGCTGGATCTGTTCCTGCGCACCGAAATCAGCGCGGTGGATGTCGCGAAAGACGTGATCATCGCAAAGCTCGCCGACGACGTCCGCGCAAACCACGACTCGTTCATCCAGGGCATGAAGCAGGTGCAGGAAGTGGATCTCGACTTGGTGCGCGCGCAGATCCACGTGAAGAATGGCCGCCGACTGCTCATGTCGGCGAAGAACGACCTCATCATCAGGTAAGGCAAATGTTTGGAATCTGTGGAAAGCTCTCGCTGCTGACTTGCACGCCTTAATCGATCTCTGCGTATTTGTTGAAACCGCACTCGGCATCGCAGCTCGCTGGAAATCGTGAAAATCAAGAGGAACCGCGATCGTGTTGAAGAGGCACGCGCAGCAAACGCCTTGATGATGACGGTTTGAGGGAAGGGATGCATTGACAATGTGCGGTTCTTTTGTCTTTCAGATTATTGACCACGGGAACCAAGTGCTCGTGTATTTCGAAGAAGAGCAGCGGATGAATGATGCGTTGCAGAACAACAGCTTCACTGTCGCGGTAAGTCGGGCGAGCGCGCTCAAGCATCTCGACCTGCTTTGACAAAGAGACTGAGCTTTGTTTTGGTTATCGCACTTGTGCATTGCTTAGGTGGACATCTGTATTGGCTTGCGGAAGCAGCTCGCAAACGCAAATCTCACCAAGCTGCATATTTTGAAGAAGCTGTCGCATCGGATCCAGGATTTCATCCCAGAGTTACGGCAACAGTTTGACAAGGTGAGTGGTGGGGGTATCACGCGCAATTGCAGCACTCCCCGCGCTGTTGTTGTTTCACCGGGACGTTTTGTTTGTTTGCGGTCTGTGAAACATTAGTCGCTGCGCAAAGTGGCCGAGCACTTTGACCCTCTCCAGTACAAGGAGCTGCTTCATGCGTACATTACACTTGCAGAGCACTCGGAGAACCTCGGCTTTGAGTTTTCATCGAACAGTCTGAGCGAAGTGCTGTCGAACATTCCGGAAATCGTTGTACGCTGCATCGACGACATCACGCGACAGTATTTATCCCAGCTATTTGATCGGCAGAGATCGCCCAAGAAGCCAAAAGGGAAGAAGAGGAAGACGAAGAAAGCACCTAATCAACAGCACAAGCAAAGCAAGAAGAGCACGAAGGGACATGGCACTCCAGCTGCGACTGCTGCAAAAGCGATTGAAGATGTGAAGAGCGGGTTTGAGCGCTTGACGGACTTGATGCACACGTACTACCTTCTGGTTCAGTGGCACCGTGACCCGTTCAATCCTAAAAATGACGATGTGGAGTACCTGCATCGATGTGGGATTGACGACGATGACGATGACGACGACGAAGATGACTACAATGAAGAGAACGAGCACTCGCGAAACAGTGAGGGATCAGCAACGGCAGAAAAGTGTGGGATGAGTGCGAAAGTGAAGAAGCTTTTGTCGCCCCGCACAAGGGGAAGCAGCAGCGTTTCGAGCGAGAACAGCATCGCCGCCGCACAGCGCTCGCCGTACAGCCAGGTTCTCTGTGAAACGGGCATGACGCTCTTGCGGTATCGGAAAATCGTGTGGGAGAATATGCAGCAGAACGTCATGGAAGTGCTCGATCGGCTGGACATGACCTACGGTATGCATCTTCGCTGTTGCTTGATTGGTTGGGGAATGTGTGCTCAAGCCGAGCTGTTTGTGTTCTGTGCAGGCTACAAAATGGAGCACATTATCGCACTCTCCCACGCCACAAACACGTTTATCGAGATCGGCGAAGAGTTTACCGGAGCAGCGACGACCAAGTGAGGCATTTTCATCTGCCGTGTTATGGTCGATATTTGGTTTTGCTTTGAGACGAGTTCTAACTTGTCAACTATTTCCCCATAGGTTGCGATCATGCATTCGTACCAAGTGCGAGCAGTACCTGAATGCTCTTCACGATGACAACATTGAGCTCATGCGCATGCTGGTGGATACAGAGAATTGGCAGCGAGTCATCACGTATCTCGAAGATGGCGATGACGAAGTCGGTCTCCTGCGTCTGATTGAAAAGAGAAGCGGGTACCTTTTTGCGAAGAAAGCGCGCGACGAATTTGCGATGAATCCGATCTACACGCGGCGTGTGTTTCCATCATTCCACATCGAGGGCAACCCTTTCAACGCGGCGAACTCGAGCGGATGGCTCTCGCTGGAGAAAGGTATCAGGTTTCAATATGAGACTCGAACTATTCCTGAGAAGAAGAACGGCGGGGACGTGGGTGATGGCAGCAATAATGATGGCGACGACGACAGCCAAGGATTGCCTGTTGTTGCTGGAGACGATGAGCCGGAAATTGTGTTGAACTCGTCGACACTTTCTGGATACATTCGGTGCGAGCTGCTGTTGGTTCTTGGTTTTGTGGCGCAAGTGTCTGGGTGCTCGCATGGTGATCTTGACATTTTCGCATTTGTTCTTTTTGTGTAGCTTCTGTGGAGTGTACCTGAAAATGATGGAGCATCTGCCGACAATAGCGTGGGATATCATGCTCATGCTCAACCGAATCTTTGAGTTCTACGCGTACGCCGTGTTTACAAGTTTCACTGATCGAGACGCCATCATCCAGCTGCTTCATGGTCGCAGTGACGACGGCTCAGATCTGTGGAGATGGAATGGCTTGAAGAACAACATTAGCCGGATCGCAGACGAGATGCATGCTGGGGAAACGTTTCTGCAAACTTCCGTCTCGCTGTTTGCCACTGATGCGTCTGTGAAGCCTCAGAACAACACAAGCAAGAACAAAACCAGCAGTGGCCAGCCTGGAGGACAGTCGATACCAGTAGAAGAGAAAACCGTGGCGCTTCGGAGAATCACTCGTGTTCCAGGTGCGTTGGAAGATGCAAACGAGAGCAATTTGTATGCGCTCGCCGAGCGATGCATTGCCTGCGAGGTTGTTTGCACCCAAGTTCGGTTGCTGAAAGCGATCGAGTCGACTGCGCGCTCGTACCTCCCAGATCGATACCATTGCCTCATGGAAGAGGTGTATACCCGAAACAAAGTGCTCGCTGCTGAACTGAGAAGCTTCATGTACCGAAGCATTGCGACGAAGCTTGTCGACGCGCCGAGTCTATTCCACGGGATCAGCCAGATCTCTTGGGACATCACGTACATTAGCGAGCACCACAATGACTACATCGTGCACCTGGTCCAGAAATGTGGTGAAGCGTGGGGCGGGCTGCAGATCCTCGCAGACGGCTCGATCCCGGTCGACGCGCGCGAGGAAATCTGGGCTGCTATGGTGCAGACGATCATGGAAACGCTCCTCAATGGTTTTTCTGCTGTTTCAAAGTGCACACCCCAGGGTCGCGCGCTCATGTCGATGGATCTGCACGCGCTGCAGAATGGCTTGGATCTGATCAACCACATCAGCAGCACTACGGTGCCTCGAGGGCGAGAGTACGTGAACAACTACATCAAGTCTTTTTACTACGACGACGCTGCGGATCTGCTCGCGTGGATCAAGGAAAACAAGGTAAGCAAAGGGAAAGCCGAGCCATCCTGTTTTCGAAGCGTTTGGTGCTGTGGTTAACCATGCCGATGATTGATGGGATGCTTGCGTTTATTGTTATTGTGTAGGATTTGTACACGAAGCACCACTTTGTCAACCTGATCAAGAATGGTGTTGGTCCTAAGATGGAGAAGAAAGATCTGAAAGCATTCGTGCTCCAAGTCGACGAGACTCTTTCGTCGTCCTCATGATAAATGGCAACCAAGGAAGTGATGATATTACCAACTAGCAGCAGTGGAATGCGCTGTCCTTGATGAACATCGTTCACCGGAACGCTTGCACTGGAGGTCTGTGTGGACGCACATCCCGCCGTTCTCTCACAAGTGCTTGGTTTTAGCAACACTGCCGGCATTGGCAGCAGCAGCTGGTGGCTGGTGATGACGAGTTGTGGGGTTCCGTTGTGGACTGAGAAAGCCGCGCATCTTGTGCTTCATCCACTGGCCAATGAGCGGGACCACCTCGCGAGCAGCAGGGTCTTTCGCGAGCGCGTGCATGAAGTAGAAGAGCACGGGCGGGATGAGCAGCGCGTACACAGTACCGATGAACCACCAGAACTCCTCCATCGATGAGATCGCGTTTGGATGCCTCGAGACTCGGCATCCTATTCCCAGCGAGCAGCATCACGCTGTTCGACGAGATCATTGACAACAAGTTCTTCCTCAACTCGGCGATGATCCTGTTCCTGAACAAGAAGGATCTGTTCCAAGACAAGATCAAGAAAGTGGACCCAAAGAGCGTGGAAGTGTTCAAGGACTTTCCCGGCGGTCTCGGCGACTATGAGCTGGGCGTGCAGTACTTCCTCGGCAAGTTCATGGAGATGAACCGCCAGCCGGAGAAGGAGATCTACCACCACGTGGCGTGCGCGACCGATTCCCAGAACGTCCAAGTCGTGTTCAACGCGTGCAAGGGCATTATTTTAAAGCAGAACATCAAGGGCTCCGGCTTCATGTAGACTCACGCGCTCGCGTGGAGGAAGACGAAGAGCCTCGCTCTCTCCGCGACACACGCAGCTGCAGCTCGCACCAGCACCATCAGCACCTCCCTCTTCTTCTCACCGGGTTGGCGACGAAGGAAGGCAGATTTTCTTACTTTATTGCAGGAGTGTGTAGATATAGCAGCACCAGTTCCATTCACCAAGACCTTTGCATAAAGCTTTCATAAACAGCATTTTAACGAACTCGCACACTTGCTTTCCCATTGCAATCCTACATCACCACACAAGCGCGTTCTCGTTCGAGCAGCTCCACATTGCAACATACTCAGAGAGAGCAGCTACGTACACCGCCACAGTCGCTTTTCGCCACAAGCTGCGGTACAGACTTGTCTAGATGCACGCGAGAGCACGTTTCCAGAGTCACTCATCGCCATCCTGCTGTTCATGATCCAGTTGTGCTGACTGATATTTTGGCGGGAGATACTGTTGATCCCTCCAAAAATGTCTCGTCTCTTTTGTCCAAAACCAAGTCGTCTGAAAAGCACAGGTTTGGCTTGCAGGCGCCGTATCAAAGCATCAAGTCACTCTAGCCAATCAGCGTCCGAGATGCTCAAATCCCGCCAATGATCGACCTCAAATCTTTCATCGTCCAACCAAAACCCTCCAAACGAGCTCAGAGGGAGTTTTTGGTGGAAATGCAAAATCCACCTTTCTGTGTGTGTTTTTGGGTCGAGTCAACGAATCACCTCACCAAACAGCCCTGTTTCAGCAGCTCATTCCTCAAGTTACTGAGCAAGCACTCCACTACCGAAAAGCAAGATGGCGAAGACTCCAAGCAAGAAGGCTGCGAAGACCCCAGCGAAAGCCGGCGCGAAGGGCAAGGGCAAGGGCAAGAAGCGCGTCGAGTCGTACTCGACGTACATCTACAAGGTTCTGCGCCAGGTTCACCCTGAGACGGGCATCTCGAAGCGCGGGATGTCGATCATGAACTCGTTCATCAACGACATTTTCGAGCGCATCGCGTCGGAGGCCGGGAAGCTGTCCCGCTACAACAAGAAGTCTACTCTGTCGTCGCGCGAGATCCAGACGGCTGTGCGTTTGATGCTCCCAGGCGAGCTGGCGAAGCACGCGGTGTCGGAAGGCACGAAGGCTGTGACCAAGTACACCTCGTCGGCTTAAGCGTCTGATGGTGCTGCTTTTGTGTGTGCAAGCTGAAGTCCGTCCCAGCGAACTGACTGCGTCTTGCGCTCGTCAATGAGTGCGAGCGCGGCAGTTCAAGATATTCCTCTGGTGTTTTTCAACACCACCCTTTTCGAAAGAAACGATTTCCACTGCGACTGATTGCACAGTTGGTAAGCTGGCGAGCTGCTGAGGTGCAGCAAGATGTTCGGCGACACTCATCCTTGAGTGATTGTTGCGAGGGAGTCTGTCGAGGTTACTATATCCTTGCATGTGAAGCCTGCATTCTCACAGTAGATGAACAAGTGTAGGTACGCAGTTTGGAGATCACTGTTTGCAAGCGATAGGTATTTGCGCTGACGCTGCACCAAGAGATACCAAGGGCTGTGCAGCCACGATCCTCTGCGAATCAGCGTCGCGCTCTTCTTGACAAGAAGTGCACATGCTACTGACTGCCATGCGCTTGGCTCGCAAGTCCGACTGGCTTGTTGACTGCACGATACGCGCAGCAGTTGTGTGGCCACTCTCAATTGCTCGTTCATACTCCTGTCCATTTCGAGCATATCGACCAGCATTCATTCGTCTCACGTGAGCCAAGATACTTCTGAAGAAGGAAGGCACCTGGATGCCATTCATTCGACGAAGTCAACAGACTGACGCTGAGCTGAGGAACCTCAATTAGTCGAGGCACTTTTTCGTGTGTGAGGGGTTCATTGCTGAGCCTCACAAAGCAACCTCTCACAACTAGAGAGAGAGAGAGAGCTTGTGAGGAATGGATCCAATAGGAGACATTCCAGCTTTTGCAGCCAAACGGACTCGATCGTGCTCACAGAGAAGAGAGAGAAGAGAACGAATCCAATTTACGAGTCGAATGTCGCGCTCAGCTTTCCGTACAGTACTCGATGCCCATCGCAAATACAGTCTCAGATGAGTTGACAGCAGCGTCGCTCCTTGAAGGATCACGCGGAAACTCTCCAATCTCGCCTGTCATTCCTAAAACACGAAAAAGGCTCTTCCTGGCGTGAATGGAGACATGTCGTCGCTGGTTGTCTCTGCATCGTATCAACACTGTTGATGGCAGCACAGAAAAAAAAAGAGCTCCACGCGAAACATGCGCACGCTCTCATAGTTATTGGCTTGCCCACCCTCCTCGCAGTTTTCTCTCAACTTTCTCTGCAGTCCAGCTTCGCTGCGGCTTCCGCTCGAGCCTCGTTCGACTCACACTCAACACGACGCCACTGCAACCACGCACGCATGAGACCCGCACCTGCGTGTGCACTTGCGCATCCTTTTTTGCACAGACTCACAAATAGGAACGCTGGCAAAGATGGAGGCGAAATGAGCGTGCGCAGTCGCATTGAAGTAGAGACTTGGCGCATCAGCATTTTTTGAGAAGGAGAGCTGTTTGGGTGACACGCGCCAAAAATAAACCCTTGCGTGTACGTCTGAGTATGGAAACCCTGACTTGCTTATTGATCCGAAGAGCATCCTTCTGTCGCGACCTTCAAGTCCGGTGTTTTGTTCGGTTTGGAAGGACTTTTTGGAGCAAGTCGCTCTCTCTCTTTCTCTCTCTCTCTCTGACTCTCTTGTTCTCTCTATCGAAGGGACCACTATTGAGGTCTGCAACTGTCTTCCTTACAAACTTCCATACAAACCCGACATCACACAATCACACAATCACACAACACGCAGCCAAAAAAGCGACTTTGAGCGAAAGCATTCATTTGCTGGTTCTCCCATTTACAAGCGCCCCCAAGAATAATATCTGCTGCTGCTGGATCCCATCAACATCAGCACATTGAGGCAGGCGAGCAGCTCTCTTCATTGCCCGCCACCTTCGCAGAGACAGAGGAGCCAAGTTCTCATTCTCAGTACCAAGAAGACAACGCCGCAGACGCAGTGCAGGATGGTGCCCGACATGCTGCGCGTCGTGCCGCTCAAGCTCCACGTGCGCAACGCCACGCAGACCAATGGCGAAGCTCCCGTGGTGCGTCTGGGAGTCGTCTCGATGAATGAACGAGTGTGTGCGTAGGTGGCTAGGTCATCAAGCTAACCTGTGTGTGTGTGTATGTTTGTGACCGCAGTATGAGCTGTTTTGCCGCTGGCGGAATGACAAGCAGAAGCCCGACGACTCGTTCTCGTACAGCGAGTGGAGCGTGTGGAAGACGTACGAGGAGTTCCAGAAGCTCGACGCGGACATGCGCGCGCGCCGCAACTGCAAGTTCGCCAAGATGATGGTCACGGTCGCGTTCGCACCCGAGCACCGCGTGCGCACGTTCTTCGGCCAGGATCAGACCGCGCGCTTCCTCGAGAAGCGGCAGAAGGAGCTCGACTACTACATGCAGCGCATCCTGCTCTTCTCCGGCGTGAGCGAGTTCGTGACCGGCTCGGGCTCGCCAGTGCTCGCAGAGTTCATCGGCGCAGAGAAGCACGTCGACTGCTCGCAGCTGTTTGTTCCCGACATGTCGTCGCTGTCGGTGTCGTCGCAGCTTCTCGAGCAGCACTCGAGGGAATTAGCCAGCAACGGAGCCATCCTGCGCACGCTGAACGTGGACATGCACGCCGCGTTCTCGCCCTCGAGCTCGTACGCGTCGTCAAGCGCGGCCGCGAGCTCGTTCGACAAGCAGCGCGGCGGGCTGTCCCGGAAAGCAATCAAGCAGGAGATCGAAGACGAGCTCGTGCTGCGCTTCGGCGAGCACCAGCTCAAGCGGTTCCGCAAACGCGCGCGCGCGTTCCGCAAGGAGAACGACCCGACCGTCGCGGCGCAGGAGTTCGCAAAGTACGTCGTCGCAGAGTACGATGCGGAGTTCAGTGCGTGGCTGCTGCAGAAGTTCTTCAAGACCGTGAAGCAGGAGGAGAAGAAGGCTACGCTCAAGACTGTAGGTGGCGACGCGTTCTTCCTCGACAAAGACGACGATGCCGCGAGCCGGAAAGCGCGGAAAGCCGAGATGAGCAAGATGCAGCGGTCTACGAGTGACAACCCCGCGTCACTATCGTCCTCGTCGTCCGCCAAGCTGTCTCGCAAGAAGAGCAGCAGGGAGATCTTGTATCGCGTCGAGAAGTACGCGCGCGGCAACGAGGAGCACATCGAGTCGTTCAAAGTGGCGGCCAAGGCGCTGGGCAGTCAGGAGATGACCACGAAGCAGTTTGTGTCGTTCGTGCGCGCGACGTTCGGCCGTGAGGACGCGCAGGAGATCCTCTTCCTCGTCGTGGACGTTGTGCCGCTCCCCCACGTGCAGCGCGAGCTCCGTGAGCTGCTCGCTGTTTAAGCATCGCCCATCCGTCCGTCTATCCATCAGTCGGTCCTCTCTTGCGCCTCTCTCTCTCTTTGTAGGCATTTGTTATTCTTCTGTGTGTATTTGGTTTTTGATTTTGGTGGTGGAATTTGGCTGTAGAGAAAGAAAAGAGAGAGAGAGTCTCCATTTTGACAACAAGCGCTTGTCGCTTTCTCGATAGAAGAGAAGGTGACGAAGAGAGCGCTGTGCACATGAAAGAGAGAGAGAGACGGGAGGCGTCCGGAAGCACTGCAGCAACTATATTTTCTTATCTATGTATGCACACCAACAGCAGCATTTCATTCTTGTCTTCTATCACGTGGTTGTGATGAATCGCTTAGACACCCGCATTCACACCAACGTGCTTCACACAGCACGTCATGATGCACGACAGCAATTTCTGTGATGTTGCAAGCAAGCATGTGATGCAACTTGGATGGCTGTGTGGCCCACACGGATACTCGACTTCAGGTTGTGGTAGCAGTCTGGACTATGTCACCGACTTGGAACCAATCGGTGGCATATCGACATGAAAAAGCGCGGGAACAGCTTCTGTCTGATCATCCTGCCCGTTCGAATTGGTCACCACTAGAGACAGACAGAATGAAGCGCGGGCGTGTGACCGTGGAGCGCAAGCGCAAGAACGCGCGACAGCGTACGTGTCCCTGTGTGGGTTGATAGTATGCGTCTGTGTGTGTGTCTATGTGCTGCTGCTGTGCGCTAACTGCTGTAGTATTGTGCGTGGGTGCGCAGGCGTGCAAGAGA
>JAASFO010000372.1:0-23748 GCA_023333815.1 Globisporangium recalcitrans
CAGCACCATCGGAATGCAAGAGCGCGATTGACGCCATTGCTGCTCGCAGCACTATTTGTCATGAGGTCGAACCGGCTTTTGGACCTGTGCACACAACACTAGTGTACGAACATGGATGCTGTCGAGGAAGCTCGCGCTCGCCCACAGCCCTTCATGACATCACTCGTCGCCTTCACCCGAATTCGCGTCTTCAGATTTGTCCACACACCAAACCCCACATTTTCCTCTTGATTCCGTTTCTCAGGCTATAAAGAGAGTTGCAATTCACAGCTTTAGCCAGGCAGTCAGCTCATATTTACAGTGCTAGACCGGAAGCAACTCATCAAAACCTCGCTCTCAAGATGAAAAACCTCGCGGAAAAGAGACCACCAACACACACACAAAGACGCGCTCTCTCCTCTCCAAGTCCTTCCAGCTTGCTGCCACCACACAGACACACAGAGCCCCCTGCTCGCGGACACTTCACTCGCTAGACGCACACCCACGCCTCCATGATGCTGCACAAGCTGAGCGCCTCCATCGCGCCGCGATGCGCCACCGCCTTCCAAGGTGCGTCATCGTGTTAATGTGTAGGCACGCACACGCACACACCGATAGAGAGACACGCAGAGAGAAGAGGCTGAAAGAGACCACAGGAACAGGAGCGATGCGGCTACGACAAGGAGGAGGAGTCCGGCGATTGCACGTATATGCACGCGCGTGCTATCCCCCTCCTCCTCCTTTCCCCTACCTTTTCTTATCGGCAGTGGTGTCGTTCGTCGCTCACTCGTCCGGGTCCAGCTCTCTTTTGGTGTCGTGCGCCAATATGTCGCTCTCTCTTTGCGAGTGTGTGTGTGGTTGGTTGGTGATCACGATCGCGTTTATTCACAAAGCTCGTATCTCTACTGACAGGCCGCGCCGCCGCCATGAGCACCAAGGCTGTGTCCGATACCTACGGCTCGCCGGACCACTACTTTGAGAAGGACCGCATCAGCGCCGGCGACCCGTCGAAGCGCGCGTTCACGTACTTCTTGCTGGGCGGCGCCCGCGTGGCGTACGCGACTGCGGGCCGTCTCGCGGTGATCAAGTTTGTGGGCTCGATGAGCGCGTCGGCCGATGTGTTGGCGCTCGCGACCGCCGAGTTCGACTTGAGCAACATTGACGAAGGCGCGACCGTGACCGTCAAGTGGCGCGGCAAGCCGATCTTCATCAAGCACCGCACGGAAAAGGAGATCGCGATCTCGAACGACGTGAACCTGAGCAACCTGCGCGACCCGGAGACCGACGCGGTGCGCGTGCAGGACCCGAAGTGGCTCGTCGTGCTCGGCGTGTGCACTCACTTGGGCTGCGTGCCAACGTCGAACGCTGGCGAGTACGGCGGCTGGTTCTGCCCGTGCCACGGCTCGCACTACGACCTCTCGGGTCGCATCCGCAAGGGTCCAGCGCCGCTCAACCTCGAGATCCCGCCATACAAATTCCTGGAAGACAACAAGATCCTTCTCGGTTAGACGACTACCAGGTTCCAAGGACAGACCGGTCGGTGGGATATGCGGACGACGTGCTGAAGACTAATGGGAGCTGTACTCTAGGGCTCCATTAGGAGGGACACTCGTTTCGCGTAGAGGACGACGAAAGAGAGAGAGAGTCTGAAGATTTGAATAAAGAGAGGAAGCTTGCGACACAAGAGAAACCAAGAAAACAAAACCAAAACAAATACACACACAAAATGACACACAACACACACACACTGCCCATGGAGTCACTGCTCCAAGTGAGATCTTCCAAGTCACACGACCCAATAGATCAGAATCGTGATGTGGTGGTGCCGCGACAAGACCACAGATCGCTGCTTTTGTGGTGATAATGAAGAGCTCCATTTCAATAGGAATGTGGTCGTTTGGAGTTCTGGCCAGAAGAAAGCGCGCAGAAGATCGAGCCATCACAATGTCGCCCATCTTTACCAACCTCTATATCAAGCAAGACTTCTCGAAACGCTAAAAAGCTTCTTTGTAGCATTCCTAGAAACTCGATGTAATTCAGTAAAACGCACTGACAGATGATCCCTTTTACAGAGGGTGAGTTCTGCCTCCCAATCTGCATGGAGTGTCGCACAAACAGCTTGCAGCAGATCATCCATTCTCACAACGCCTTAGTTGGATCTCAAAGCTCAGCAGCAACGCCATTTGCACAAGCGACGCACCAGGAGCCACCACCAAGTGCCACCTGCACTTCCACGTAACCGCACAGACACCCATAGCAACAGACGCCATGGTCCCACAGCAGCAGGAAGAGAGCGAGGCGCAGGACGTCCGCCACGAGCTCAAGCGCGCGCGCACGATCCTCATCAAGATCGGCACGGAGATCGTGCACTCGACCGACGGCGTGCTCGCCATGGGTCAGATCGGCGCCATCGTCGAGCAGGTGCTCACTGACCGCAGCCGCGTCTCACGCATGTGCTACTTGTAATGGCTGGACTGACTGGCCGATCCGTGCTCCTTCCTGGCTTTGTTAGGTCGCGATGCTGCACATGCAGGGTCACAACATCATCCTCGTGTCGAGCGGCTCGGTGGCGATCGGCAAGATGGTGCTGCACCGCCAGTACCTGCTCTCGGGCTCGATGCAGTCGCATTTGGGCGGTCGCGTGGGCGAGTCCGTGCACTTCTTTGAGAAGGCGTGCGCCGCGGCGGGTCAGAGCGGGCTGCAGTCGCTCTACGAGATGCTCTTTGCGCAGTACCACCTCGCGTGCTCGCAGCTGCTGGCGTCGGACGCCGACTTCCGCGTGCCGAGCGTGCGCGAGAACCTCAAGAAGACCGTGCGCACGCTGCTGGACGTGGGCATCATCCCCGTGATCAACGAGAACGACGTCATCTCGCGCCGCAAGATGCCGCTCATCGAGGGCAACAAGATCGCGTGGGACAACGACTCGCTCGCGTCGCTCTTTGCGCAGGAGATGGAGGCCGACCTCATGATCATCCTGACCGACATTGACGGCGTCTACACTGCGAACGCCGGTGCGTACTAGTCAGTAGACATGGACAACAGCAGCTTTGCTTGGCATTGGAGTACTGATTGTTCTGTATCTTGCATAATGCTCTGACCTTGTAGACGGCTCGGGCAAGACGCTCATCCAGACATTCAAGGCGTCGGACACGGGCATCATCTCGCCAGAGTCGCGCGTCGGACGCGTGGGTCAGAAGGACAAGCTCCACTCGTGCATCCGCGCGGTCGACAGCGGCTCGGTGCGCACGGCGGTGATCGCCAAGGCTGAGCCCGGTGCGCTGCTGCGACTGCTCAAGGGCGAGCAGATCGGCACGCTCTTCTACTTGCGCGACGGCGAGCGCATCGGCGCTGAAGAGAACGAAGACCACATCGACCCGCTCTACTCGGGCATCTCGAACCAGCCAACGAGCCGACTCTAGAGAGACAAGAGGCGCGCTGTGTTAGCCACGACGAAGAATGCGACGCTCGCTGTGTACTGAGTCCCAGGCGTGAGCGGCATGGACGAGCGGGTTAGACACACGCTGTTAGAGAGAACCAGGAGCTTTTATAGATTGATTGTATACCACCATCATCATCACCACATTTGCGTGCGTCTCGCTGCTGCCTTGCTCCTCTTTAACCAATCAATCCTTCAAACTCTGTAGTCTCTTGAGCAGAATAACTTGTACGCTACGCATTGCAGCACTTTGCCGGGTCGAGCCGCTGGTTCCTCCCTGCTGCGCTGCCACCACCACCACCGCCAATGCCGCCTACGGTGCCGTGTTTGCTCTCTTCCAAGTGGATCGTCGCGGCGCGCTCGATGCGCTGGAACTTGCCCTTGTCTTCGTCGTAGATCGCGATGAGTAAATCTTCAAACGCTTTCCGCACATTGTGGCCAGTTTTCGCGGATGCGCGCTGGCCGATGACGCCGAGCTGCTGCACTGCTGTATCGTGGAGCTCTCTGGAAATGAAGGATCCGTTAGTGTCACTGCTGCTGGTGGCGGTCTCCAGGTCGACTTTGTTGCCTACGAGCGTGATGCACTTGACGAGCGTGCTGCTGATGTCTGCGTGGACCTTGAGCTCCTTGAGCCAGTGCTGCTGCGCGTGCTCGAACGACGCGCGGTTGGTCACGTCGTACACCACGAGAGCACCAGCAGCGCGGCGGTAATGCCTTCAGATGGTATACAAGCACGAGCACCATCACACATACTGTCAGCATACGAAAGATGGTTTCCTCACAACATAATCAAACAATCCACAAGGGCTTACGAGCTTGTGATGGCGCGGTATCGCTCTTGGCCAGCTGCATGCACACACAGCACAGAGGTTGCAGAGTCACTCTTATGCATACATAAACAAACAGCGCACAGCGGCTCGGAAGTCATGCAATGCGTAAGAAGCTTACCTGTGTCCCAGATCTGCGCCTTGATGCGCTTGCCGTTCGGGTGCTGCACCACTTTCGTGCCAAACTCGACGCCGATCGTGGGCTTGCGCACGGACGAGAAGCCCTTGGCCGTGCCGTCAGCGTTCACATTCCTGCTGCTGTCACCGTCATTGCTGTTGGCGTCGCTGCCACCACTGCCATTACTCCCATTCGCGTCGTCTGACGAGGCGAGGAACGTCGCGAGCAGGTTGGTTTTGCCCACGCTCGGGTCGCCCACGAGCACCACTGTGAGTGTACACACACAGGCACAGACAGCAAGGTCAGCTCTACACACACACAGTGTCGATACACAGGCGCGATGCATCGCTTGCCTTTATAGAGAACGTCGTACTGCTGCTCCATCGCTTCGTCGCTCTTCTGCGTGCGTCTGGCAGCTTTTTAGCAAGCAGGTTCAACCTGAGCGAGCTTAGTGTGTTTGTGTTTGTGTTTTCCCCAAAAAGTCGGAGACGGTACACTGTACCGCTTCAGAATGGTACAGCGTGGCATTTTTGTGGTTACATCGATTTGCAGAACATAATCACTGAACGCGCACCGGTTCGGCTCGGTAAAGTGCGAGTTTTGTACCATCATCAGATCTGCGACGTGTGAGCGGGACTCAGCTGACCTTCACACAGCGTCATCCGAGTTTCTCTTTGCTGCTGCTTGAGCATGGTGCTGCGTTGCTCATGGCCGGCGTCACTCGATGGCGATATCTAATGCCTTCGCAGGTGCTGGTTTCCAGCTTCTAGAGTGGAGGCTGCGAAGTGAGTGGACTCAAGTTTGTCGCTGTGGGTTCACTTGTACCCTCTTTTTTGCTTGTCAAACGCAAAGAGTGATGATGGCGAGCCATAAAAATCCAAATCACCCCAGTCTTTCTTCCACACAATTGCAGTCTTCGTCCTGAGCAAGACGAGAAGATCCGCTCATTCAGCAATCGCAACAGCAGCAGCACCACCGCGCCAACCGCACCACCACCATCACTACCACCTGCAGCAGCTCGGCAGCTACAGCAGCGCCAACCAAACCGCAATCATGATGCGCGCGATGGACTCGATCGACATCATCCTCTCGTCGCGCGCTGGAGTGGAGCTCGCGCAGGAGCACACCCCAGGGTCACCCAATCGCGCGCTGGCGATCTGCATGGCGGCGTGCGCGGGTCTGCTCTGCATCGGGTACGAGAGCGTGCTGGCGTCGTACATTGTGGTCTACGGTTCGTTTCTCAGCGACTTTTGCCCAGGCGACGACTGCACAGATGCCTCAGCGCCGGACTCGTGGTATGACTTTACGAACTGGTTTTCGCGGATGGCGACGATCGGGTACATCCTCGGAGCGCTGCTGGCGGGCTTGCTGGCGGATCTCGCTGGCCGCAAGTGGGCGATTCTGGCTGGGAGCCTCGTCTTCGCGTTCGGAACGCTCTGGGTCACGCTCAGCCCCGGACGCGGCGTGATGATCGCTGGACGCGTGTTCCAGGGTGTGGGCGGCGGCATGTACACGTTCGTGCTGCCAATCTACTGCGTCGAGGTCGCCGCGAAAGAGGTGCGAGGGTTTCTCGCAGGCTTTGCGCAGCTGATGCTCGGAATCGGGTGCGCTATCGGGCACTATGTCACATCCGAGCACGCTGGCGTAACCTGGAAGCTGGTGTACTTCACGCCGTTGGTGCCCGCGATCATCCTCTCGCTTGGCAGCATCTTCCTCCCAGAGTCGCCGCGCTGGATGCACCTGCACAAAGGCAAAGAGCTCGCCGAGATCTCGCTCAAGCGCATTCGCAACACGTGGCTCGTCGAGCACGAACTGGACGCCATCGCGTCGCAGGCGACAACTTTCGCGGACATTCCTGGATGGCAAACGCTCGCGAGCGTGTCGATTGTGAAGCGCGTCGTTGTCGTCACGGCGCTGCAGATCCTCCAGCTGCTGTTCGTGTCCACGTACAGCATTTCCTACAGCTCGATGCTGCAGACAAAGGCGCCGGAGCTCTTCATCTCCTCTACGCTCGGCAATGGCAAGTACTTCTTCTTCAGCATCACAGCCATCTGCGCGCTCCCGGCGTTGCACCTCGTCGACGTAGCGGGTCGTCGCACACTCTTACTCGCTGGCACGTTTGGGATGGCCATCGGGCTCGTCGCCACTAGCATCTCCATCGTTTCGGGCTGCGATGCCGAGGTCTTCGGACGAGAGTGTACGAAAGGGAGCGGCGTGGGGATCTTTATCAGCACCGTGGTGCTCATGATGAGCAACATCGCCTGCTGGATGCCCGTGGTCTGGCTGTACCCCGCCGAGATGTTCCCGACGAATGTGCGCGCCAAAGCGACCGCGATCGCCGCGATGGTCAGCGGCGCCTCCACGTTCTGGGTGCGCGAGCTCTTCCCAAAGTTCTACGAGCTCACAGTGCTTCCCGCGGTGGTGTGTTTGCTGGCGCTGGCGCTGGTGTTCTTCCTGTGCCTCGAGACCAAGGGCGTGGTCCTGGAAGCCACGGAGGAGCTCTTCAAGCGCGGGTTTCACATCAACAAGCCGCGCGACACGATGTTATCAGACGTCACGGACATCACGCGCGGTGGGGGACCGGTTCAGGCGGCCTAGAATGTATCGGTGCTGTGTCTCTAGTGTATGTAGTGCTGTAGATGTGTGGTTGTGCTTTAGTGATGTCCCGTCAACAGCATTCATTGATCAGCAGTTGTTGCGCGACATGGCTACATTTTGCTTTCATGTGGCCCACATACTCTTTCGATAAAAGATGTGGCCCACACATGTTTCCAGTCAGCCTTCGATAAAGTACGATCTGTGAGACATGGCAAATCAATGAAGGTCCAACAATCCATTTCCAAACGCGTCCGTTTGTGTGTGTGGAATGAGCGATGACAGCGCACTGCGCGAGTCTCCATCCCTCCGTCTCGCGTGCCTTTCCTGTTGAAAGAGAGGCTGAGCCTCACTCCGACCGCGATGATTGAAGCGACGCCTTCTTGCTCGATTCATTCACGTCTGACATCTGCTGCGTCTCTCTGCTCAGAGTCACTCGGTGGTCGTCCATCGAGGAGTTTGGACGCGAGCCTTTCTCGCGACACCAATGGCGATGCTGGTGGGAAAACGCGCTCCTCTCCCTCTTTCTCCCCGTCACGTGTGGCCAACGCTTTCATCTGCAACATCTGCAACAATTTGCAGCAGCAGGCAGCAAGCAGAAGGGCTGAGGTGTCCTGAGTTTCTTTCAGACGCGACCAAACTGCTACCTCGCTCTCATCGGCGGCGCCTCCTGGCCAGTCGTTCGCTCAACGGCAGCAACGGACTGAAGATTGACCAAACGCATCAGCCACTTGACGCTTCTTTTGGCGTGTGCGGTTGCTCACCGAGTGCGCATGAGAGAGAGAGAAGAGTCAAAACAGATTCCTGTGTCATGCGCACACTCGCTCGCTCCTGTCGCACTGACTACTTTTGACTGCGTCAACCACTTGTCGACCTATTTACACAATTTGCTCACACCTCGACAGAGTCATAACACCTGTCTCAGCATCTGCAAGTATCGAGTTACACAGACAGCGAGATTCCAAAGATGTGCTCCACCTTGCTTCATCAGCAAAACTCCTTTTTCAGCGGATCACTGTTGCTGCTCGTGAAGCAACAAGCTTAGCTATCTGGCTGGCCTGTGAGTTGACTGGACGGGACAGCAAGGGCGATCAGCAAGCTCCACATCCTGCCGATCGTGCTCTCTGTGAATCTCCGACGCCTGCATCTTCAGCCAGCAGCAACTTTAAACGCTGGCAAGCGAGATTACAAAAGGCTGCAACGAGATCGCCCAAGTGTGCTTTTCTCGCCAATTGCTCCTGCTGCAAGTATTGAGACTCGCGAAGCCCAGCGTTGTGGCCAACTGCGGTTGTACATTCTGCCCAAATGAGCGTGAAAATGTTCACACATTGTTTTCAGCGAGTGAGCTGGACCCTGCCTCTTTTATTCGCCCAGTGTGTGCTGACGACGCTGTCCCACTCGCGCGCTCAAGCACTCCTTCGAAAATCAATTCTCCTGCAACACCAGCCAGCCAACAAACACCTTCAACGCTCTCTTGTGCACTTGCCAAACAAGAGGCAGGCAACAGGTCGCTTCGATTCGCTTCCTCCGACCAGAAGCCAGGCAAAGCACTTCCAAATCACCAGGCGATCCCCAATTGACAGAGCAGCCTCTGCGTGTGCAACAAGCTCTCTTTTAACAAGGACGACAGCTTGGATACCTCGAGTGTCTGGCACCTGAACGGCGTTCGTCTCATCGAGGTGCGAACCCAAAGGACGGAGCAACGAAAGGATCATCAGGCGAGCAACACGTGTGCACGCACAGTACCTACCGTACACAACCGCAATCAAGCAAGCAATCAGTCTTCGGCTTTCCCTTCGCCAACCTTTCCGTCAGGCTCTGCTTCTGTCGCTGTCAGGGTGTTGAGTCTTGAGCTTTCGAGTCCCATTCCAGTTCTCTCCCCACTCTTCAAAGTAGACAAGAGAGCCAAGAGTGTGTGAGGAGCTCGACAAGACCCAGCAGCAAGCTCGAAAAGATCGAGAACGAGCCACTCCAGTCAACCGTCCGCTCACATCACCAGCCCTGTTGCTGGTGTTGCAGTTCCATCCCTCAATCAATAAAACACCTGCGAATCGCACGTGGCGCGTCACAGTCTCAGTTGCTGACAGCAGTGCAAAAAAGCAAGCAAAACGCGCGACGCGAGACACGTCCGTACGAGACACCAGATCGCCGCGTCCGCCTGCCAACGCGCCGACCAACGCAGCCACTCACCAGTTAGCTCAGCGTCCACTCACCTCATCCACAAGAGTCACCCGAACAAGAAAAACAAAAACGGCCCTCAGCCACCATCGCAGCGTCCCATGTTGAACTTTCGCAGCGACGAGCTGCGTCAAGCGAAAACGACCGAGTCGACAGCGCCAGTGGTGACGCAGCAGCAGCGCCAATTGCACTTTGGCGTTCGGCCACGCAGCTCCACCAGTCGTGACGACGACGAGATCCAGTCTGCCAACAGCAGCAAGAGGATGCCCGACCTGCAGCCGCGCACCACACGAGCACGCGGCATGAGCGGCGGGTGCGTCGACGCGCTGCGCCGAGCGATCGCACTCGAGCATGAGCGCGCAGAAGCAGCAGCAGCTGCAGTCAAGAACAAGCAGCAGCAGCAGCAACAACAGCGGCCGAGAGCCTACACGACGACGACGACGAGCTCATTTTCGAGATTTGATCAGATCGAGATGGAGACGAAAAGGATGATGGGGTGGTCATCTCGTGGCGGCGGTGCCTCGGCGTCGGGTAAAGATCGCGATCTTGGGGGATATGAGAAGCGTGGAAGAGTTGGCGGAAGAGACCACAGCGACCCAAACAGTGACGACGACGAAGAGGAAGAAGAAGAGGACGGAGTGATGCAGGAGCTCCAGATGCGGCCGCGGACCGACAGCCTGGGGTTCATCCCCGTGGACGACCACCGCACGCTCGCGGCTGGCGCGACCTCGTACGAGCACGAATACGACCCGGAGTTTGATCTGATCGATGAAGACGAAGGTGAGGGTGACGGCGATGGAGACCCGGGCTGCTATCTCGTGGATACACCGGAGCTCGCGGCGTTCCTGGGAGTGACGATCCCCCTCCACCAGCAGCAGCAACAGCAGCAGTATCCGCAACAACAGCGCCAGGCGTACCCGCCGCCGATGTTCCCCAAAGCCGCGTCGTTCTCGGGACAGCACTACAGCCAGTACTACCAGAGTCAGAATCAAAGCCAGCCCCAGTCGTTAAGGGGAATGGTACCGTGCTCGCCGCCAGTGCCGATCCCGCCCAAGCAGATGCTGCGACGGAGGAACAGCGTCACGGGCTCGCTGCTCACGACGCACCCGTCGTCGTCCTCGTCGCGCAAGTATGGAAGCGGACGCGGCGACGTGCTCTGTGACGAGAGCAACTACAGCCGAACGCAGTGCGAGGCACGGCTCTGGGACGAGGACTGGAACTTCAAGCTCTCGCTCGAAGCGCGCGAGTCCTTTGAGGCGTCCAACAAGAATACCAACTCTAGCAGCCGCAGCAATAGCGCTAGCGGACGCGCAGTGTGGAAGCCGCAGTCCACGTCGTCCATGGCGTCGACGGCCGACACGTTCCGCGACGACGACGACGATGTGATCGGCAGCTTTGGCGGCATGGGCGTTGGCGGCGAGAACAACGACAGTGGTGACGAGGACGAAGCCGACCAGGTGTTTGACATGGACGATCTGTGAGCCAAGCTGCAGAGAGAGAGAGAGATATTTAAGCAAGGACGCCAGGCAGCCAGCCAGCAACTCTGCACGAGCTTCTCGTATCTAGTGAGTGGTCTATGAATGTGTGTGTGTGTATGTGGGTACGCGAGAAGCTCAGGAGATGAATGCGCGAACCCCAGAAGGAATGAACGAATGGCAGACAAGAAGCAACAGAAGAGAGAGATAGCTCACAAAACATGAGAACCAATGGACAAGTTTTGAACAGCCATGGATGCTAACAGTGTTGTGTTTGCTTGGTAGTTCTAATATGACGACGAGGTACCTAGGCACGAAAGTACCTGCTTGCCTGTTGTCGCCATCTTCACCACCATTAAGGTGAGAGCGAAATGCTCTTCTGGAGCTGTTTTTGCCGCTCTTTGAGCGCTTCGAGCCGCGCAATGCGCATCTGCGCGACCATGTCCTCGAAAAGCGACTCGAGTTGCATGTGGCGCACGGTTTTGCTCTCTGCCGAGTGCTTCCAGTGCTGAAACGCGACGAAAGCGTTCGCGAATCGCCAGTGGGACACGACCTCGTACTTCCACATGCTGATAGTAGGGCAGAAGTCGTGGTTGTGGCAGTGGCACGACTGTGGATGGAGCGCAAGGAGCTCGTTTCGCAGATGCCAGGGCAAATGGCTGAGATCAGCAGCAACTTTGTCGCCGTCACCGTCATCCCGTGATGGCTCTTCTTCTTCTTGACTCCCAGGCGCGTTTGTGGCTTCTGCTAGGTTTTCGTGTCGATTTTCCACTGCAATTGCATTGTTTCCTCGGTGCTGGTGGTCGCTCTCACAAACTTGATTGAGGCACTGGAGAGGGAACATCGTCCAGCCAGCTACTGGATCCAGATTCTCAAACGGGAGAGACGGGATACTACAGGGAGTGGTGCTCGGATCATTTTTGATGGCTGTCGATGCTTCCGGCGATTCGGAGCCTTCAGTTATCGTGGAACTCTGATGAGCGTCGTCCCGGTCAGGATCTGTCGAAAGTCCATACTCTCTGACGATACGTCCATACTTTTGGACTGCGATGACTGTGAGGTCTGCAGCATCGAGTCTTCCTCGCTGCTCTTCCAGCACGCTTTCGTCGCTTTCGCTCTCGCCGTGACACCTCCGTTCATTCTCACACTCGCGATCCTCATCATTGTCACTATCGCTCCCACCATCTTGACGACCGCCAGGGAAACGACGGCAACAGCTGCAGCGAGTAGTAGAAACTCGTCTGTCCTTCGAATTCTGCTTCCAGGCTCGTGAATTTGGTTCTCATGAGGAAACAGAGACCCGCGAGGTTCCCACTGATCGCCGCGTAGACAGCCGGCGAGTCGCCAAACGCGTCAAGCACATTCACGCTGCTTCCAGGTATCGAAAGCACTCTGTTCACAGCCTGCGCCATGAGCAGAGGGTTGGAAAAGCACACGCAGCGGTGTAGTAGAGCGACGTCGGCGCCATCGCCAGCGAGCCGACCAGTGTACGGGAGGTACTCGAGCAGGAGCAGCGTCATGCACGCGTAGAGGTCGCTCGAGTGCCTGCTCGCAGCGTCGAATAGAGTCTGGATCTCTGGTTTGTTGAGACTGCTGTTGTGGTATTCTAGAAGCCAGCGAAGCGCGTTGAGGGAACCCGAGTCGATTGCGAGTTGCAGTAGATCTGGGAAACCTTGAAGAGGAAGACGCTTATCGCTTGATGGGAGAACTGGGATATGGTGCATTTTCAGAGCCTCCAGGTGGGTCACGAAGCTGAATCTGCTCGCTGTCTGCCACGAAGTCTCGAACCCGCTGCTATCGCTGCTCTGGAAGATCCCAAGTCGCGCATCACACTTGACCTTCGTCGTCGCTTTCCGATATCTTGCGAGTTGGCGAGCTTGGAGGGGGTCTTGGTGTTCTTGTGCCTGGGTATTCAGACGCATGACGATGCTAAAGAGACCGTGTGGAGCCGGCCGATGAAGATCTTGGGACGCATTTGGAGATCCGGTATTGGCAGCGCAGCGCAAGAACAACTGCGCGAGCTCCACGTGACCCAGCGCGTAGCAAAGCTCAAGAGGACTTGGATCATCGTCGCGCTCGTCGTTGCCTTGTTGACCAAGAAGCGCATCTTGCCACTTGGTGTGTGGCTCATCAGATGCGAAGTGTTTTGCGAAGAGCTCTTGTATCAGGTAGGTTGCGAGCTGAAGCGCGTTCCATCGTGCAATTTCCTGAAAACGCTCATTTCAAGCAGTGCTGTTGCCAAAGCCGCTCCGCTAGTACTGCTGCTCGACTGGCTTTGGCTCGGCTTCTTTTCTTCTGCATCATGCTCTCCTAGGATTATACCACCTTTAGGTTGACTGGAAGCGAGTCGCTCAGACCACAATGGCGCGACAATCGTCGAGAACAGTAACGGCGAGTCGCATCGCACTGCGCGGTTCAGAACCAACCATTTGATCCAGTTGAGCTCCTCATCCTCACCACCAGCTCCATTGTCATCACGGGGGTTTGACGGGTGCAAAGACATCAGCCAACTCAGCAGCTCTCTTCGCTTCGGTGCCTCCTCATTCGAGTGACTACCAGAAACAGCACTGTCGCAATGTCGCCATAGCGCGACTCGGTCTTGAGCCAAAGCTTCGTGCTCGAGCAGACACCGGATCAGATCTCTTCGTTGGTGGTGCACGACGAGCCATTCCGATAGCGTCTTGCCGCTCACACGGAAACTGGTACATCCGTCCTCGATGGCTCCACTGTGGTCTCTGTTGAGGAGTGCGGGATGAAGGAGCTTTTGCAGTAGCTCAAGCGGGAGGTTGGACGCACAGGCTCGGACCACCGACGCCATCGAAGCAACCACGACTGACGGGTTCCGACTAGCATCAGGATCATGCGTGCATCTCTCCACCAGCGCAACGAGAAACTCGTTGTGACCTGGAAGACCAGCCAAGTGGTGGCGATTCGCAAGCGCTTGTCGCCATACACGTGGAGCAAACGGTCGATCGAAAAAGATGGAAATCTTGCTCGCTGCTTGTCGGCGAGTGCGAGCGCACAGTCGAAGAAGCCGAGGGGGATGCAGTGGTCGAGCCAGAGCTCTAAAGAGAGCGGATCCGACTCCACTTGGCCTCGGTTCAGTGCCAAGAGCTCAAAACAGCTTGATGCCATTCTCTGCCGCTCAGCGTGCTCCTGCTCTCGGCCAAGTTGCTGGACCACAAGAGATCTCGGCTTTGACTGCTTCCCTGAGAAACCGGTTCGTATTGCTTGCCACAGACACAGTCGCGGCGAATCAACTTGGTCGTGGTCCAGTCCACTGGAAGACCGAGTGTGCGATTGCAGCAGCTTGGTCAGCAAATTGAAGCACCGCGCTGCAAAGAACGCGGACAACAGCAGCGCACTCGAGAGTCGGTCGTCACGCTTGAGGAGTTGAGTAACGACAATGTCAGCGATACTCAGCAGCACCGCATCAGGACCAGCAGACGATGTCGTAGACGACACTGCGCAGAATCGCTCCAGTTGCTTGGCGCCAATGCGCTTTGCTCCATGAAGCAGCAGCAGCGGGAGGATCGGAGGACACTCGGACGCCAGGCGAAGCGCTTCGACTAGCGGATACGATGCTGCCTTTGCTGACTTCTCGTGATCGTTCCCAACACTCTCGGTGTCATCTCCGTCATCACTTCCGTTCGCATTCGCGCCAGACACGAGCAGGAACTGCACAATCCCGACTCGGTACTTTTGGTTCCGAGATCTGCGTTTGCAGGCTCGGATCGCCACCACAAGCGGCGAAATCACGCTCACACGGACAGAGACAGCAGCAGCAGCTGCTGCAGGATCTTGATCTTGTTGGCCATTCGGACGGTTCACAGCGCATTGTCGACAAATGCCGCCGTATCTGTGACAGACGCTCGCCGAGCTGTCGTCCCCATCGTTTTCGTCCGCAGGTGGTGCCTCAGTGCCTCGCTTCGATCGTCCGGGGTGCGCTGGTTCACCACCCAGAGTAGCATGCAGCGTCACCGGAAGCCTGTCCCCTGGCAGCAAGTCGTCGTCCTTGCTCTGTTTGCTCTCCGTCTTCTTCTTCTTCTTTTTGTTGGGCATCCAGTACCACAAAGTGTCCATCACGACAGCGTTGTCGGCTGCGCTGTCCCCAGACTTCCTGTCGTCGTCTTGAGGGTTCGAGACGTCCAGACTGTTGTTCTTGGCTGCGATAAAGTGGTTTGGCAGCTCTCCGCCGTGTTCTTCTTCATCTTCGGCTGGACTGGTGCTATCTCCACCTCCACGTGATCTCCTACGTTCGCCACGGAAACGAGCGCCGCATGGAGCCCACGGCGCTGTCGCCTTGCTGCTGATCCCTCGCTCACCACCACTGATCACATCTTCGGCAACCCCGTCACGAAACGAACTCGCGTTCACATCCGCGCCGAGGTGCACAAACAGCTGCACGATCTCCAGATCCCCACGTGAAATCGCAAAGTGCAGCGGAGTGAACCCGTCAACATCCTGGATGTGAAGCGCTGAGGCGCATTTCAGCACCAGGTACTTTGCGACGGACGCGCGCACGTGCGGTGGGACGCTAGGAGTCAGCAGGCTCCAGTGCAGAGCTGTTCGCCCTCGCGAGTCGACAAGTAGACACAGCGCCTCGCCGTCATCGTTGCACTCATCATCGCCGCCACTCTGCTCTTCTAGTAGCACCGCACAGCCCTCGAGAAAGCCCCGCATCGCAGCGTAATGGAGCGCAGTGCACCCAGAGACATCCTGCAAGATCTTGAGGGGAGCGGAGCATTGCGTCACGAGGTATCAGACGATTTGCAGCTGCTGCTGGTCGCAGGCTTCGTGGAGCAGCGAGCGCTTGAGTTCGCTCAGCAATCGTGTCAACCCAGGCAGTGGGGAGTCTCTAGAGCGGGAGGTCTGGTTGTGACGATGCACTCTTAATAGAAACTGGAGCCACTCGAGGTCGCCGTGCCGTGCTGCGTCCCATTCATCGCCACGACAGCGCAGATCCAACGCCTCGAGGCTATGGTCCCCCAAGTCGTCACCGTCGGTGCTTGCGGTACTGTTCAAGTGTTCTAAGTGCACCAGACTCAGCAACTGGTCTGCTGTTCGCCACAGCCTCCGATACCGCTTCGACACTCTCTTCATGGACACCGCAGCTCGTGCAGCACTAGAGACTTGGGGTACCGACGATGTGCGAGCGCTGCCAGTTTCAACAGCACGTAGTGGGCAGCAGAGCACCCGGCGCTGTCTCTAATACGCGCCTGGAGCTTGGCGTCCGGACGCGCGAGGAGTATCTTCAGGACCTTGTGCTCCTCTCGAATGGCTGCGTGATGGAGCGGGATGCGGCCGTTGGCATCGCGGCCAACGAACATGGCGGCAGTGGTGTGACACAAAGCAATTTGCGCACAAGAGCTCGGTTTCGAGAGCCACAGGCGGCGTGAAGCGACGAAAAGTGGAGGTCGCTCCGTTCAAAGGCGAGCTGCTTGACCCCCAGTCTCCTTAGAGAACTTGACGATTGTGTAGCGACAAACACGTTCCACGGCTCTTCGGTGTCGCTCAGGATGAACATGCGCGACCGCAGGGGTGGCAACAGCTGCTGGCTCCTGTCGTCTTCACTCGCCTCCTCTTTGCTCTCATTCGCGTGATCCTTTCGCTCGAGCGCTTGAAAACGACGCTTGCGCTGCGCAGAGACTCGTCGGAAGCGCTGCAGTGCGTCTGTGTGTCGGCGACGACTGCGTTCATCTGCTCGCAAGTGGGCTTCGAGCTCAGAGTCCTTCATTATCCATCGCTGCTGCTGAGTCTGGAGCTTGAATCTTGCATCTGCTGGGACTCCCACCACCGCCGCTTCGAATCGCCAACTCGCCTTCTAGTCCCTGGACAAAGTTAGCACTGCATCAAAAAACCAAATTCCGACTGATCCAAAGTCCTACCTACCTCCGCAGCAAATTGGGGCTGTGTGTATTTTCTAGATAAAAGAAGATAAAAGCAACAACAATGGGAAAAAGGGAAAACACTACTAGCTTGTTTGTTCACTATCTCTCGGCAAGGTGGGACGCTATGTGCTGGTGCTCTCAGTCGTAGTCGCGGGAGCCACCACGCCGCCGTTCTGCTTGGTCTGGTGGAATGCGCGACCGCGAGCCACGCACTCCTTGAAGCGCTTCTCCAGCAGCGCGTCACCGGGAGCGAGCTGGATCGCCTGCCAGATCGCGTTCGCCGCGTCCTCGAACTGCTCGAGCGCCTCGAGGCACTGACCCTCGCGGAAGAGCGCCTTCGCCCAGTCCGGCTTGAGCTTCTTCGAGATGCGCACGTCGTGCAGCGCCTTGGCAGCCTCTTTGGCGCCGAGGTACGCGGCACAGCGGTTGCTGTAGAGCACCGGGTCCACGGGGTTGATCGCGATCGCCTGCGTGTAAAAGTCCACGGCCGCAAGGTACTCCTTGTTCACGTACGCCTTGTTGCCGGCGTTCTTGAGCTCCGCGGACTCCTCAAGCGCGGCGGCGTCCAGTTCCACGGCCGCAGGGACTTCGATGCCGTCACTCTCGGCTTCTGGAGCCACCTGTGCGGCTTCGTCCTGCTTTGGGAATTGCTCGACGTTCTCGTACAGTTTCTCGAACTTCTCGCGCTCTTCCGTCAAGATCACGTCCAAGTCCACACTCTCGTACCCGGTCGTGATCGGCTTGAGCAGCGTCACGATCTCGTGGTGGTCCTTGCCCGCGGCGTGCTGCAGCGGCACCGCCCCAGCGTCCGACTTGAGGTTCGCCGCGACCTTGACGTCCTCGCTGCGCTCATCGAGGAAGAGCTGGACAATCTCGGTCGAGCCGGTCTCGGACGCCATGTGCAGCGCCGTGATGCCACCGGTGATCGGGACCGTCAGGTCCGCGTTCGCGACGAGCAGCTCCTTCGCGACCACGGGCTTGTTCATCAGACACGCAAACATGAGCGGCGTCACGCCCTTCGAGTTGACGGCGTTCACGTTCGCGCCGCGCTTGATCAGCATCTCGGCGGTCTTCTCGCGGTTCTCGCTCACGGCAAAGTGCAGCGCCGTGCCGCTCGGCGTCGTGGCCTCGAGCTGCGCCTTGTGCTCGAGCAGCAAGTTGCACGTGCGGATGCTGCCGTTCGCCGCGGCTTCGTGCAGCGGCGAGAGGCCGTTCGTGAGCGCCACGTTCGGGTCCGCCGAGCGCTCGAGCAGCAGCTTGACGGCCGCGAACTCGTTCTCCTTGGTCGCGTAGAACAGCGGCGTCGCGCCTTCTTCGTCCACCTGGTTCAGGCACTCGGGCGCGACGTCCAGGATGTACGAGATCACTTTGCGGCGACCCTGCGCGCCGGCAAAGTGCAGCGCCGAGCGCTTGTGCGCGTCCTTGAAGCCCGTGAGCACCTCCTTGGCGTTCGCGGCCCAGCCCTTGCTCTGGATGCTCTCCACCGTCTTCTTGAGCAGCTCCAAGTCACCGCCTGCATCATGCATTGCGTCATCAATGCAAAGGCATCCAGCTAGTGAGTCAATGTGTCCGTCCAACCGTTCGAATGAGCTCCAGAGGGAGGGAGAGACAAGCCAGCGTACCTTCGGCGCTGGTGAACAGGTCGCTCACGAACTGCTTCTGGTCCTGGTAGTCGGCCGCACCCTTCTTCTGCTGCAGCTCGGACGCCATCCTCTCTGTCTGTCTACTGAGCTCTCTGTCTGCTGTAATGTGTTGTGAAGAGCTCTTCGCTTGCAGGAGCTCTTGATGTCGGGATGGTGGTGACGTTCTCGAATTGTTGGGCAGAAAGTGATGGCAGCAACGAAAGACCAGCTGCTTGATCTGATTGGATAAATATAAATAAATGCAAACGCAGTCTTGGTTGGCTGAAAAGAGAGGTGATCGATTGATACCAAACAGATTTGACACCAAAGTACCAAATCGATTCGACACTCAGTTTCGAAGCAACAACACAGACACGAAAAGAAGGAAAGATGGCCAAGTGGCAACAGGAGCTGCGCTGGATGCGCCACGTGATCGCGCGCAGCGACCACGAGATGCGCCTCGACCGCTGGCTGCGGCAGCAGTTCCCGCTCGCACCGCAGTCGCTGCTGCAGGCGCAGCTGCGTAAGCGCAAGATCCGACTGATAGCGGCGCCGTCTTCCTCTAGTATCAGCGAGAACCAACGAGGCGAAGTGCCAGACCCACAAGCAGCAGCATTGGTACCAGGGAAAGCCAACTCGGTGCTTCTGGAAGGCTTCACAGTCACAATCGACGCGCATTTGTTTCAGAACACGCTGCAACACGCGGTAGCAAAGCAGAATGTCGAAGCTGACAGAGCGACCCCACCATCGTCACCACCAAAGAAGCTGCCGCTGCTACCAGAGCTGCTCAAGCGCATCGTGTACAAAGACGCCAACTACTTTGTGCTCGACAAGCCCCATGGTCTCGCAGTGCAGGTTTGTTCATGTGACGTTGATGCTTTACGCCGCTCACCAATTTGGTACAGCACTGGGCATTCGGTACTTAAATGTGGAACCTTTGATACCTTTGTTTGTCGTTGATACGTTCAGGAAGGAACTGGACTGGAGACCTCGCTCGCAGACTACCTCCCAGCAATCGCAGAGGCGTTCGGCGGCAGTCGCTCCTCCGGTGCTTTGACAACTAGTTCTGCGCCGCGACTGGTGCATCGGCTTGACAAAGAGACGTCGGGACTGCTTGTGCTGGCGAGGAATCGCCTCGCCGCCGCCAAGTTTACTGCTTTATTGCAAGGAGGAAAGGTCCGCAAGACGTACCACGCGCTGGTATCAGTACCTTCGACTTCGACTCAGCAGCAGAGGCAGGCTTTTGAAGCCAAACTGGCGCTCTTCCACGGCGAAATCACATCGCCAGTGGATGGGAAAGAAGCGACGACGCTGGTGAAGACCCTGCCTAGCAATAGCAGCAAGACCCAGGACTCGCGGGGCGTTTGGCTCGAACTCTCCCCTCTGACGGGTCGCAAGCGCCAGTTGCGCGTGCACTGTTCCCAGGTGCTGCATGCGCCGATCGTGGGCGATGCAAAGCACCGAGGACCGAGAGCTGATCGCCTCTACCTCCATGCGCAACGCATCGCGTTCCCAGACCCATTTGGCTCCAAAGAAGAGCGGCAGGATCGACAAAATCGAGATCATGGCACGCGACGCCGGCCACCGAATGAGATCATGATCGACATCCAGCGCGCGATCGACCACTCGTACCCTGCAAACGGCGCAAAGTGAGAGTTTGCTTGCCGATAGATCGACCGGTCGTGTGGACCACTGCGGCTCTTGCAGTATTTATATCCCGCTGTTTTATCAGAATACCTGCCTGATCGGATGCAGATTTTGGGGTCTCAAGATAGGCATTTGTCTATTTTGCTGCCGATCCAAGCCAAGCCAGAGTTCGAGCGAGCGACTCGCGAAGACAAGCAAGTCGAACTGGCTAAGATGACGGCGTCCAAGAAGGTCGATCACACAAAGCTCTGAGTCAAGGTCGAAGGGCAAAGCACAAGACCAAGATCAGCGTGGCAAGTGACTGCTAGTCTGGCCGACCCAGGAACAGCAGATGGATACCCCTGGAGCGAGCCACCTCTGAAGCTTCTGAGAAGTCCTGACTGCAGCCAAGAAAACGGAAGTACCCGAGTGCCAATCCCAGTCACGAATCCTACGTGAAGCACAGACAACACTAGCCTGACATTCGCAAGATGAGCACGCAGCAAAACACTCGTGGAATGCGTGGGAATGGGAACTTCCGGATTGCGACAAGCGAGCTCAAGATGACTGAGAAGCAGCTTCCTTCGGGACCCTCGTCCTCGTCCTCGTCCTCCAGTGGGTGCGACTTCCGCGGCAAAGCGAGGTTCAGCACCTCGATTCGGCCGATTCTGTACCACACTCGGTGCAACAATGACGAGCGCGACAATAACATCAGCGATGACGACGGCAGTGACGATGACGACGATGTGGTTTTCTACAAGCGCTTCGAGCAAGATCAAGGCGAAGTCGATGCTGACGACGAAAACAACCGGGAGTTCGACAGCCCGAAGGACTCGAGTGGAAGCAGCGCGCGTCTCTCTAGCGGAACGGAGGGGCTGTGGACCTCGCCTTTTCTTGGCTGCGCGTTGCCTCGACTCATCTCTGGCCAACGCTCGCTGCATCACTCTTTACGGTCGTTCAATGATATGCAGCTCGAGTCGATTGGCTGTCCACTGGAGGCACAGAATCAGCAACTCGACTGGGAAGAAACACCGGAAGACGGGCTACAGGAGCTATCGGTGGATACTGCTGCTGAACAACCTCAGCAAGAAGGTGATGAAGTAACAGTCCGTGACGACCGCGACAAGAGCGACTCGTCATCATCGGAGACTCGAGACAGCAACCAGTTCAGCTATGAACCGATCGAGACGACGATGCACTCAGCAAAGTGCTATGAAGGCGAGTCGCCTCTGCTGCGACGGAAACGACGAAGCAGCAGCATTTGCTGCGAGCCGATGGTGCGCTACGAGCTCTTCGACTCGGTGCGGAAATCGCAGCAGCAGCTGGTCGCCAAGTCGAGCGAGAGCAACTTCTTTTCTTTCGCGAGGAATCGGGATCACGAAGACGACGACGTCATGAACATCCGCTCACCAGTCAATCAGAGACCCCCATCTCGTGGTAGCATTAGCACCAGGGGAGAGCCGCAACAGCAGCAACAGCAAGAGCATCTAGTTGCGAGCCGTCAAGGGTGGACTCCGCGGCAGCTGCGCCAGTACAACGAAGTGCTGACGTTCCTCCAAGACGTGTGCGCGACGAGATCGCCTCATATCTCGATCCCCGGCACGCGACTCGCCCAGATGGAGCAATTACTGCGCTCGCTGCATCCAACGGCATAGAGAGAATACTCTCAAGGGAATACAAAGTAGATCTTTGACGGCTCAGAGGTGTTGTTGTAGCTTCCGCATTCCTCACTTGCGTTTGTTTGTTTGTGCTGTTGACGGTTCATTATTTCGTCGCCAAGCGTGAGAGTGTGGCGATGGCCGTCCAGTCTCTGAGACCCCACCCAGTCTTCTTCTGCAATCAACAGTCAAACCAGATTTCTCTGGTGCTGGGAGGCTAATCTGGTGTGGCTGTCGATTGCAAGGTTACAAGGCTGGCAAGCATCGTTTGGCGTCAACATATGCTTACTAGAGTCACCCGACAGCTCGGATCGGCTGGCTGGTTTAGCCCAAGAGCGATGGTCTCCACGGATGTTGGAGGTACACACACACTGTGTCGGCGGTTCCAGAGCTGTCAGAGAAGAGTGGAGCTGGCGCTGCGAGTGACTTTCATTATTCGAGGGGGTGGGTTTCACAAGACGAATGCCGCTTCCATCGATGCAAAACGTCGTGAAGGATTGACTCCAAAGAGACGCTGCTGGTGCCAGGAGATCGGGCGTTGGTGGATTGCTTGAGTGTGAGGAGGGTGAAAGACTGGAGCCTGCTGCTGCTGTGATTGCTGGGCAATCTCCAGTGATTCAAGCGATGCCAGGGCTGGGGGAACTGTAGCCCCTAGCCCTGGCATCAATTGACCGATCACAGCATTTACAAACAGCCAAGCATCAACATTTCAAACGAGTCACTCAGCTTAATCACTCGGCTGGTAGGCTAGCTGGTTCGCTGGCTCCAACAGTGCTGCTGTTCATGAAGCAATCCTCATGCTGCAATGCTGTAGTTACATACGTACAGCATCCTGTCTGTAGTGCGTAGGCTACACATGGAAAGCCAACTGACGACTGTGACAAGAGTGAGTTTCGGTGCAATCTCGACATCGAATTCGTGAGGGCTGACGCACCAACGGTAGGATTTGCTGGTGTGATGGACGTGCGCCTGCATACATCTGACGTGACTGATCAAAGCCAGAAAATACGAATCAATTCGTGATCAGTATCTGACTCTCTCGCACTCGTCTACGATTTGAAAAAATCGCTTCAACGTAAGAGTAACCCGAGCTTCTCATTGGCGGAGAGAGGCACTTCAACGCATTTATTGTCCAGGTTGAGATTGTTTTTTCAAACGCCGCTCATCTTGACACCATCGATTGTTTTGGTTGTGCTCTTTCAGTTCTCTCAGTTCCCTCTCATTCTCCTTTGCTCCATCCGGTGCACAAGTCGACCATCAAACCAACCGACCACTCCAAGCCTTCTACCAGCGCCACCATCATGCGAGTCCTCTCCGCCCTCGTCGTCGTCTCTGCGCTCCTCGTCGGACAGAGCGCCGCTGGCTACTCCTCTGGCGCCTCCTCGAAGGCCAAGGAGGAGACCAAGACCATCGACCAGCTCTACCAGGACGCGATCAACGAAGGCGGCAACCTCGTCGTCTACCACGGTGGTGACACCCCCACCCAGCAGGATGGACTCAAGACCGCCTTCAAGGCAGCGTTCCCCAAGATCAACTTTACCGTCGTCGTCGACTACAGCAAGTACCACAACGTCCGCATCGACAACCAGCTCGAGACGAACACCCTGGTGCCAGACGTTGTCGCGCTGCAGACGCTGCAGGACTACCCTCGCTGGGCTGACGAGCGCAAGTTGCTCAACTACAAGCCTGCCAACTTCTCGCAGATTCACGACGGCTTCAAGGACGCGAACGGCGCCTGGTTCGCCTACATCATCTTCACGTTCACGTACCTCTCGAACCAGCAGGCGCTCGGTTCGCTGCCAGCGCCAGCCACGCCACTGGACTTAGCCGACCCGAAGTACAAGGGACTGATCGCGTCCTCGTACCCGCACGACGACGATGCCGTGCTGTACTTGTACGTGAAGTGGGTGGAGAAGTACGGCTGGGACTGGGCTGCCAAGTTCGCTGCGCAGAACGTGGCGTTCAGCCGCGGCTCTAATGTGGCTGGGGAGCTCACGGTGGCCGGCACGAAGGCCATCGGTGTGGGCACTGACGGCGAGATCAAGCCTGCGATCGACGGTAAGTACCCGTTCCTCGCCTGGGGTCAGCGCGTGGCGATCCTCAAGAAGGCCAAGAACGTCGCCGCCGCCAAGCTATTCGCCAACTGGGTCATCAAGGAACAGCAGCAGAAGAACTTCGCCTACACGGGTTGGACCGTGCGCCAGGACATCCCGACGACCAACGGCTTCAAGCAGGTGTGGGAGATCCCGAACGCCGGCATCGCCGACTTCCCGGTCTTCATGGAGGACCGCGAGCGCATCGAGATCTGGAAGCAGACGTTCGCGCTCTACTTTGGCGAGGTGC
>JAASFO010000373.1:0-23622 GCA_023333815.1 Globisporangium recalcitrans
ACGGGTCTCGGCACAACCACGTCGCAATGCTCGATCATCAGACCAATCACAGCAGCGTGGCTCAGCAGGTGCGTGCGAGGGGGAGTCGCGACGCTTTTCGCCGTCTTTGGGTGGAATGACGCGCCTCTCGCAAGCAACTCGACGACAACAGCGAGGTGGCTGCAGCAAGCAGCTATGACCACCGACAGCTCCTCGAACGACGGGTCGCCATGAATGCTCGCTCCTCTGTCGAGCAGGAAGAGCACTAGCTCGCGGTTACCGTGGCGCTCCATAGTCAGCAAGCAATCGCACCTCGTCCAAGTGCCCACACATAGCGGCGCTGTGCATCCCCGCGTCCCCATTTGTTGGTGGCGCTGTCTCGCACGCGGAACAGCAGCGTGTACCCTTCATGCTCACATCGACGGCATTGTTGGCGACGAGCACTCGGAGAGCAGCGACATCTTTCGCCTCCACTGCGGCAAAAGCTGCGTCCTGCACATCGTGGTGGTTGGAGGCAGAGCCTGTTGAGCTCATGGACAAACGCGCTGCTTGCAGGTGTGCTTGTGCGTGTCCCGGGCTTGCAAATCGGCGAATGAGGTGTTCGGTGCGCGAATCGCAGATCGCATTCTGCCATGACGAACAGCAAATAGAAGCACTGAGAACGATGAATCAGAACCAGGCAGCCTGTGATTAAATGGAAGCCATCAGAACAACCAGTGTTTCAGGTGTGCAAGTATTGTAAGGTCTGCGGTACTATGAGAGCCTCCTGATTTTCTTTGCGGAAGTCCAAAAGTCGCGCTGTTGGCTTGCACTCGCTGTGTAAAAGCGCCTTACGTTGTTCAAGTGCAGTCTTTCACATTTGACAGCAGCAAGCAGAAGGAAGAAGCGAGGATGCTGCCAGCAGCGGAAGACGCAGCAGAAGCGTGGGGCTTCCGCAGCCGCCTGCCGTGGCCCGCGGCGCGCGGCGAGCGGCTCTGGGCACAGCTCACGTCCGCCAAGGGTCTCGCGCAGTACGAGGTGGAGCTCTGCGAGCCCAGCGCCGGCCACATCGCGCTCGTGGTCGTGAAGAAACAGTGTTCCGCTGCGGCAGGAGCCCCGGGGACCCCCGGACCAGCGCAGCCAGCAGGCAAAACGAGTAGCATCGCAGCTGCTGCTGGTGGATCTCCTCGTATGGGACGACGCGGCTCCACTCCCCTGGCTTCGGTAGCAGCGCATGCTGGTGCAGTGGCGTCCCCGCGCGTCGTGTTCGTTCTGGACGCGATTCCGCCGCGACGGAAAGCAGCGAGTCCAGCGAAAACCCAGCAGCAGACGCGACCGAGTGCAGATCGCCCGAGCCAGTCGCTGCGCTCGCTCTCGCCTGCAAGTACATCCAGCACGATCAGCAGCAATGGCGGCTCGCTGCTCGACAGCAACGTCGTGAGCGGCGGAGGAGGGCTGCAGCAGCAGCAGGACGTGGACGAGCTGGATCTGGTTGAAGAGCTTTTCGCGACGCCGAAAGTGGGCAAAGACGGCAGCGTCCTGGCCAAATCGCCCCTCCTGTGTGCGCGCTTTGACTGCAAAGTGGTCGCGATCAAGTTTATGCGCGGCAACGCGACGCCGTCATCGAGCAGCAGCACGAGTCTCTCCACTTCCCAGCAGCAGCGCATGCGAGGCTCAAGCAACAACATCAGCAACAGCAACACGTCGACACTGCGCTGCGTCGTCGCGCGAGAGGACGGCATGGCGTATCTCTGGGAGTGGGGTGCGGACCTGCACCAGTGGACGTTCCTGAACCAGTTTTGCTTTCTGGAGAACCCGAACTTGAAGTGGACGAAGCCCGTCGTGGCGTTCACGGCGACTGAGATGACGTGGCACGGCGAGACGACCGAGTTCGCGTGGTGGTCCATGGAGTCCAAGCAGGAGCCGAAGCTCTGTCTGCGCAAGATCCAGTACGAGCAGGAGAAGAACACGTTCCGCACGGAGATCACGATCGGCAACCCGTTCTCGCTCACGTGCACGCAAGTGATCGACTTGAAGAGCTCGAAGCTCGGGCTCTGGATCGTCACCAAGTCCATGGGTGTGCACTTCCGCAGCGCCGAGTCGCTGCGCATGGTTTCTCTCAGCTGGACCGCGGTGCTCGCTGGTGCTGGTAATTCCACTGACGCAGCATCATCAGCAACGACAGACCCGGCGACGCAGCTGCTCGCCTGTCTACACAACGTAACAGGTGAGCTGCTCGTGCTGGTTCGCGGCTCAGGCGCAGTGCACCTGGTCACTTCGAGAGACCAGCAACAAGGACTGAAGGCAAAGCAGCTCGTCACGCTCGGTTCCTGGTCGCCCGACATGGCGGAGAGCGCCGTGCACATCGCAGCGCACCGCCACCTGCTCCTCGTCGTGACCAGTGAGACGCTTCACGCGTTCAGCTACCTCACTGGAGAGAAGCTGGCGTCCATCGGTTTGCCAGAGTCGGGCTTTTCTTCTTCCCAGAAGAGTTTCCATTCGACGTCGAAAGGGACTCAACCACCGCCAGCACTGTGGACAATCACTGGTGCCGCGAGCTCCGTCGGGCTCTGGAGCTCGTCGGGCTTTTGGTTCGTCCAGACGCCAAGCGCAAAGGCCATCGGTAGCGGTCACAATCGCATCAGCAACAGCCATGTACAACAGCAGGAGCCAGATCCCAGCAACCCGAGAGCCGCGTTCGAGTCGCTGGCGAAATACGGCGAGAGTCTCAAGTTTGAGACGGCGCTGCAGGCGCTGGAGATCCTGGAAAAAGTCTGCCGGTCGCTGGATTCGTGCGACGAAGAGGTCTGGAGCACGGTCTTCCAGTCGATCTCGAGTCCGTCGCTGCTGCTCGCGGTGTTTGCGGACCAGAATGTGCCCGAGGCGCTCGTGGACGAGCTCTCGCGCATCGTGTCGTCGCTGCACCAAGTCACGCTGGACATCACTGCGAGCAGACGATTTGCTTCGTCCCTGGAGAAGAGCACTTGGTCAGCAACAAAGATGACGACGGACCAGCAGCAGCAGCACAGTGTCGTCGCCGCGCAGAAGCTGACGCCCGCGAACGTCGAGGCGCTGCGCCATCTCTCGAACTGGGTGCTGCTCGCCAAGCGCAAGATCACTCGGCTGCAGACGAGCGCGTACTTTAAGGGCAGGCACCACATGCGTCCGCGCGCAGTCAGCGCACTGACGACCGTGTCGTCGGCGGATGATGACCCCGCGAGTCCGTTTTCGTCCTTCAGTCCGCTGGAAGGCGACGACGATCACGATGCGTCGAACTTTCGCTTGAGCCGCAAGCTGCGACCGATGAGCTCGCTGCGATTCGCGTCGGGGAGCTGTGCGCTGCACCACGGGAAACAGTGGCTGGCGCAGCTCGAGTCCTTCTTGCTCGACGGCGTGGTGTTCAAGGCGAACACCAGCCAGCAAGCCAGCACAATAGTGGCTGTCGAAGGAGCGATGCCGAGCCATCTGCTGTTCCACGAAGAGCGCCAGCTGGAAGACTACCGGAGCTCGATCTTGTCGTTCTCCAAGCACATGTACGTGGAGTCGATGAGCCGCCTGTACCTGCTGCACGAGCCCGAGTCGCTGCTGCCGTTCGTGCGCTGCGTGTCCGAGTACTGTCCGCGGCTCTTCTCGCTGTCCGGCGCGACGCGAGTCTCGCGGTCGCACGCCGAGCGCGCACTGACGCTCTTTCCGCCGCTCCAGTTCTTCATTGAGCGGTTCCTCCGCGAGCAGCTCCAGTTCAAGCAGCAGCATCAGCAGCAAGCGCCTCAGAGCCAGTCGCAGAAGAAGAAACAGCAGCAGCACCAGCGACACAAAGAGCTCAGCGTCGCGCTCGCCAAGGACTCGCTGCTCGCGTACACGGATCTGCTCTGCCGCTGCGGCTACTACCTGGAGGCGTGTCGTGGGCTGCTCCAGTGCGATCTGTACGAGCACTGCCGAGAGAAGCTGCTGGTGCAGCTGCTGAAACGGCCAGAGGCGCAGGACGCCTTCGATCTCGATGACGGCGACGAGGCGAAGGCGACCAGCGAGCTGAATGCCGTGCGCGGCGTCGTGTACTTTGAGCTGCTGGAGTTCTGCATCAAGCATCGCGACGTCGAGGAGCTCCAGCTGCTGCTCGAGCTCAAGCCGAGCCACGTGAGTGTGCTGCACGTGCTGCGCGCGCTCCGCAACCACTTGCCGCAGAAAGTCGTCCGGAAGAGCGACGGCAGCAGCAGCGAAAGTGGCGGTGGCGCGACGGATCACGTGACGGTGGGTAAGCTGCGTCCCGTGCTGCTGGCGCTGCTGAAACAGCAGAAAGCAGCAGCAGCGCAGAAGTCGTGACGATTTGCAGCTGTGAATAGGTGTTGAGTGGCGGAGGGGCTGTCTCTGTTGTGAGTAAGCTGGTTTTGATGGGAGAACTGCTCGATTAGGAAAGAAGAATGTGTGTGTTCATTGTCGGTGTTTGAAAACGCAACATCGGGATATGCAGATATGAATGAAAGATGCAAAACAAACAAACCTCCGCTTGGTTGGTGAAAGGGTGGCGCTCACTCGCGTTATGCTGTGAGCTGCCAGAGCACGAGCGCGATGGATCGCTGGATCCACTGCGTCTTTGGGAACTGCGCGCTGTCCACTTGCACAGACACGGAGAAGAGCAGGTGGTCGCGCTTGTCGCTCGAGTACACTGGCAGACGGCGGCAGCCCGTCTGGTTCGCGAGCTCCTGGCCAGGCGACCAGCGCAGGTGGAGCAGCGAGAGGTTGTTGCGGATGGTGTCCGACGGGAGGATCGCGCTGGACGACCAGGACGCGCCTTCGAGCTGCAAGCCGCGCACCCCGAAGCTGCCGACATTCCCAGACGGCTGGATCTCTGCGACCAGCTGCAGCTCATCCAGCGAGCACGCCAGCGCAGCAGCGACGCTCTGGCGCGCAGCAGTCACAAACGCCTCGGGGGAGAACAGCCCGCCCAGCCAGATTCCACTCTGCGTCTGCAGAAGCTCGTCCGGCGCGATGCGAGCCAATTGGTTCAGTTGACCGATACGCAGCGAGAAGTCCGCGAGCCACTCGCTCAGACTCAGCTCGGCAGACACACGGTAGAGCTGCCTCCACTGACCCGGGATCTTCTCGCGGTACAGCGTCTGCATGGCTTCGCGGATGTCGTTCGTTGGCTTCGTCGTGTACGCGCAGACCGCCTTGACCGTCGAAAGCAGTCCGGTCACAGTCGAGAGGTACTCCGACCCCAGCTCGATTTCGCGGAACATGCAGCGGTAAATCGGGTTCGAGAAGTTCGCGGGGTCGCGCGACATCGCAGGCAGCGGGCTCGGGAACAGCGCGAGCCAAGCGTCGACTCGGCGATCCAGGTCCTGGACCCACTTTGGTCGGGAGTCTTCCCCCATGCTGTCGTCACCGCCGCTGTTGCCCGCAGCAGTCCCCAGCACCATGCTCTCTTCTTCTGTGCTCGTGCTTTCGCTCTCGTTGCCGTAGAAGTCTTGCATCAGCTGGAGGTTTCTCAAAGTGCGACTTCCCTGGCTGATGAGCACCATCGTTTCTGCCGAGCGAGGAAGCCCCATCCAGGATGGAGGGTTCGTACTTGGCAGTTTGTGAATCCACTCCATGAACTGCTGCTTGGTCTTCCCCTCGGCGATCAGCAATTTCTCGTCGCCAGCACTCACAAGCTCGAAAGTATTCTGGTAACTCTCCGGCGTGAACACATGCTCCAGTAACGTATCCATCAACTCTTGATCAAACTCGTTGTCGACGCGACCGCCATACACCGATTCCTTCAGCGTCGTGCGGATCGCAGCCCATGGGATGTTGTCCGGAGCAACGTGCGCTCGGTTCAGACCCACGGAGTTCACCCATCGGTCGATCACATCGCACGCTCCACGGAAATCCGATTGGCTGAACTCGTACGTTTTCGACCACCCAACTGGCACATAACGAAGCCGCTCGTGCACCAGAGCGTGGAACCACGACAGCAAGAGGTAAAGTCTTGCTCGCTCGGCTGGCATCTTGTTCATGCGATCTGCTGACACAGTGTCCAGAGTTCGAACCATGCTCAGCTTCATGCCACTCGGCGGCTCGAACACGAAGATGTCGCACATGCGCAAGAGGTTGACAGGCAAGCTTGGGTGGATCTCGCTCGTGAGGAAGAGGCGGAAGCTCGGGTGCGCCGAATCGCGAGCATTGTACAGCTTCTTCTCGACGCTGACAAGCCACGACGGACACAAGTGGACATTGCGCAAGAGAAGCCACGTGCCGCTCTTCAGAGCAGTGTTGAGGCATTTCTCCGCGGCGTCAAAGCCCTCGGCAGAACCCATAGACACGGAGTTGTACTTCTTCTGAAGAGTGAGCGCGAGCTCGTCGATTTGGGCACTCGCATCGAAACCAGGCTTCGACGACAAAAGAATGGCTCGAGTCGCTTGGGTATCGTTTTCGATGTTCTTTCGAAGCTCAATCTCGCCTCGCCATGGGAACTCAGATCCGAACACTAGGCTCACATAAGTCTCTGCGGCGTAGATCACTCGATCTGGTCGAAGGAAGTGCACCAAAATCACATCTCTGAACGCTGCGCGTCGCGGAGAGACAGACACGTTCAAAAGTGGCGCATCCCATCCTTCCGGGATGTACTTCTCCGCAGCAGGGTGTTTTACGAACGCATTCCAGTCCGAAGCATTCTCGCGAACGTGGGACTCCAAGTGCTTGAACGATGGCAGTTGCAAGAGTCTCAACAACTGCTCGACTTCCGCCTTTGAGAACGCAGGGAGAAGCTGCTGGAGCTCAGCTCGAGCAGTGTCAACATCAGGTCTCAGGAAAGTCGACGTGGTGCCGAGCAGAATGTCCAGCTCTTCTTCCAATGGACCGTCAAATGGAGCTCCGGCATTCACCTGAGCACCTTGCACCGCCGCGCTTTCCTGCTGAAGCTCCAAGTAGATCTGCGTCATTCGCAACGCGAACATCAGCTTGTCGTTTTCTGCAAGTCCGCGACTGACACGACCAGCGGTGTGGACGAAAAGCGCGTTGGAGAGACTCTCCAGTCGTCCGTCTTGGCTGACTTCTTGAGGAAGCGACAGCACCTTGGTCAAGAGACTCAAGAAGAAGCCCAATGAGTACTGGTACAAAAAGTGGATCGAGGACAAATTCTCCAATGCGAAGAAGAGACGAGATGAAGCCTTCGCAAGCGGACGGTATCGACTTGTTGCAGCCTCCACGATGCTCATGGTAGTTTGCGTCTGCGCAACTTGCTCCGAGATGTGAGCAGCCTCCGCCTTCATTCCTTCCAGTGCGTTGATGACACTGTCGTCGTCCAAGATGTTGCCCTGGACATTGTTGATCTGCTGAAGCAGCGAGTCCTCGAGTTCGCGCAGCTTGGCTTGGTACTCTCCCTGCAGTTTCAGCAAGTTGTTTCGCTTCTCCTCCACTTCTGGTTGCTCGCTCTTCATCAGAATACTCAATCCCTGGCTCTCCAACGAGCTTGGCGTCACAGTGAAGTTCACAAACGTCACGCGACTGCAAATGTCTGGACTGAAGCGGCACGACGGGTCTCTCGTGATCAGGAACAGACGGAAGTCCGGCGAGTAGTCGATCTCTTCTCCGCCGAGTCGGATCAACACACGACCGCCGGTTTTGTACAGCTCACGATTCAGCACTGGGTTCAAAATCGGGTCGATTCGCTCGACTTCGTGCACCAACAGCGCAGTTCCGAAACGGATTGCGCTCGCCAACACTTTCATGAACGAGCTGTCCAAAAAGGAGGTCTGCGCGATCTTCTTGTTGGTCTTGAGGGCGTAGTACTTCATGATAAAGTTGTTCGCCTGACCAGAAGGATCGATGATCAACGGGAAGCGGTGGAAGCGCTGCAGGATGATCGCGTTTTCATAGCACAGCTCGTCTGACGGCAACTCGCTCATCTGCCACTCCAACTGCTCATTCGGCCGCGACAAGTAATCCACAAAGCTGAGCTGAGGCTTCGTGGCGATTCCCATGGTGTTCAGAATGTCTCGCCAGTCCTGAGCAAGAATCTTGCGCTGCTGGAAATCAAGGAAACCGACGTACGTCAAGAACGCAGAGCAGAGCAGCGTGTCTCCGACAAGCGTCTTCATTTGCGTGTCAAAGTCATTCGATCCAGCTTCCCACCGTTCACTTTCATGGAGCAAGTTGTTCAGCAAAGCGACCGAGCGCTCCACCTTCTTGTTCACTTGAGCCATGTCGTTCGTGATGATTTGCGCCTCGCTGATCAAAGCAGCATACTCGTGCTTGTAGTTTTCGATGCGGACTTCCAGAGCGTCGATTGTCTCCTTCGCCTTCTCGTAACTCTTACGCAGATCTGCCGACTTTTCAATCAGCGCCTGCACCTCCTCTCGCAGCGGCTGAATCTTGTGCAGAATAGCCGTGTAGCTGAGTTGCGAGACAACCCACTTGTAAAGCGGGCCGCACGCTTTCGAGGCACGGTTAACCTTCTCGTACTCAAAGTCCTCGGCGTTTTCGACGTAGTTTGTTTGAATCGTGTTTCGCTGTCGCGCAGTCAGCTTCGATGAGTCGAAGTTCACCACACTGGAAATGAAATCGTCTTTTCGGATGAACCGACGAAGGTCAGCCCACTCCAGACTGGTCTCTCCTAGCATGACCGCCACAGCTTCCACCGCCAGTCGAACAGCGACAGGAGGACGCGCCAAAGCTCTGATTTCATCGAGTTGGGATTTGCGAATGGAGTTCACCGATGCCTGAGCTTCCAGGAGAGCAGGCTCTGCCTGAGCCAAGTCTGCTTCAGCCACCTTCTTTCGCTCACTGATTTCTAGATCCTTGCTCGCGAGATCACCTGCCAACTTCTCCGTATCTTTCTTCTTCTCTTGAGCCTCGTTCTGCTCGCGGATCATCTGCTGCAGCTTCTCATTCGCCTCCACATCCTTCTTCTTCAACTCTCGCTCCTTCAAACTCAGCTGACCCTGCAGCTCAGCCACTTGCTCGCGAGTCGCCTGGAGTTTCTGCACACCAACATTCAAGTGCAGCTGCTGATCTTCCAGTTGAGCACGCTTCTCGGAATACAGCGACACGAAGTGACGGATGAACTCCAAGTAGTCACGCGGCGAGATATGGTTGTACTTCATGTGGCGCTTCTGAAGGCGACGCATGTGCTGGAGAACTGCGTGGTGGAACTGAACAATGCTCGCAACGAGAACATCGCGGAACGTTCCAGTCGCAATATGAGGAACAAGCTTGGCCAAGATCTCTCCCGCATCAACAGGGATCTCGAAACCACTCAATCCAGGGAGATCGAGCGTGTTCGTGAACTCATACGACACTTGGGCAAGCGCGTGGTTGTTCCACGTACCGAACCAATCAACGACGCAACGGTTAAACAGCGCAGGCGACGTATTGTTTCGGTTCTGGAAGTCTCCGGATGCTGGGTTCATGGTGAACACAACGTGCAAGTTGCGCTGCACCTGCTTGGTGAAGTATCGGAAAAGCTCGTCTTCGGTATTCTCAACCATAACTCCATCACGTTGGACCGCCTCACGGCAAGCATGCATCAATGACGTGTACTCGTCGTCCTCGAAAAGCCCAGGGACTTCACCAGATGCCAGAAGCGCGTTCATACGCTCCAAGAACGCCGAGCCGAGAACGTTGGATTCATCAAAGATGAAGCAGATCTTCTCACCCTCACAACCACAGCGCTTCAGCACAACACGAAGGTCATCATCTAAGTTCTCGAGTGTGTAGTTGGACGTCAGCTTGATCTGGAACACCGAGATGCCGTTCATCCAGCTCACGAATCGAGAAAGCACGGTTTTACCTGCGCCACTCTCACCCACCAAGAGCAGGTGTCCAAGAGGCTGACGAAGCACACGGTCAATGCGAAGAACGTGGTCGATGACAGAATCGAACACCACCAGAGGTACGTTGAGCTCTTCTTCGTAGAAAACGCGCAGGCGTGCTTCAATGTGCTTACGCAAATCCATCGTCGACACCTCAGTGTAGTGTTTTGACAGCCACGTACTGAACAGCACCGGGTTCTGGCCACCAAATTCAACCGCTTCGAACGAAGTGGCACTCTGCGGGAAGTGCATTCGCATAACCTCTTTGCACGTATCGAAGCACCATCTCTGTTCGTCTGGCGTGACAAGACGATCCATGAAGAGCCGGAGCGCTTCGTGGAAAACGAGCTTCACCAGAGTTTCCACTTCGATTTCGTACTCCAGAGGTTCAATTGCTTCATACAGCGCACGCATCCATCGCGACAGTTCACGAGGACTGTAGATGTAGTGCGGCTGGACTTCAGCGGTGAACTTGGTCTGGTTGCTGTGATACACGTCGACCATTGCATTCGTGAGAGGCTGCACGTACGACTTGAGCGATGGCGTCAGCTTCAGAAGAGCACGGTTGAAAGTGCCGTAGATTTGCTTCAACGACGGGTACGAAGGGAAGTCGACCAGTAAGACAGGAGCGTGACGAAGCAGACGGAGCGAAATCGGCACACGACCAGGATCCGTCGGCGGGTTGCACGCTCCCACGAACTGGATCCTCTGCAACCGCACCCAGGTGTTCTTACCACCCAGCCAGAAGCCACCTTGCTCGATCAGCTGTCTCAAGAACGTGATCACACGCTGCGTCCCATAGCGATCCGCCTCGGGAAGATTGATCTCATCACAGAACACAACCAACCACTTCTCTGGAGCATTCGGCGCCAAAACCATTCCATTCGGCGTTCGCTTGTATTCACAGTACTGCGCGAACGTCTTCAGGATAAGTTCAGGGGACGTCCCAGACGAAAAGTTGAGACTCGCGAACTCGAACTCGGGCAAAGAGCTCAGGGTGGACGTCAGCGTCATCGTCTTACCACTGCCAGGAGGACCGCACAAAATGAGCGGACGATGCTGCGAAAGCCATCCACGAAGTACCTCCACGTGGCGAATAGTATCGACAGTGGTCACGACGACGTCTGTCGACAACACCCGATGGCTCTCCAAGTCCAGTTGCGGGATCGATCGAATCCACTGGCGCCACTCGCCATCATCGATGTTGACTTCGTACTCTAGAAGACTGTTCTCAGGGTTGGACATCGCAGATGACGACACGGGGAACACGATGCGATTCTCGAGCGTCTGGACAACGAAGTCGCACAGTAGAACACGGTTTGCCGAATCCATCGAGCCACCGAAACCCCAAATGATGGAGAACACCAGCCACTTCGGAGCGAACTGAGTGATTTGCTCGACCGTCATTGGGAAATCGGAGTGAGCTTCATTGTACTCGTTGATTCGGGACAAGCCTCGTCCAAGCAGCGAGAACATCGACATCAGCAATCGGAGGTTCGTCACCTCCATGATATGCGTCAGCGCCATCGCCTGCTCCAAGCACAACTCGATCACCGACGGCATGCCATCGCCACGAGAGATCATGTCTCGAACCAATGCGACATAAGTGTGAGCACTCTTACGCATGGCTTCGGTTTCACTCGGTTGCAGCGAAAAGGACGACACGGTTGAGATGTCATCCCGGATCGTTTGCAAATAGTGCTCCACGATGTGGTGGGTCTGCACCGTGTCGGTGGAAAACCAAACCATGCCGCATCGACTCACAGTTGCGAGAGTAGCATAACGGAGCGTTTCAGTTTCCATCATGATCCAGACGTTCGGAGGAATCTCGAGGCGTTCTCCCGATGGAAGCGTGAGCAAGCGGTTGTCATCAAGGACGGAGTTCAAGTTCTCTGCCCACTCAGGATCGACGTCACCATCAAAGATGATCCAATGGCGCTTTTCGCTTTCTCCACGAACGCTGTTCAACACTTGGCGCAAAATATGGGTGAACACGCCGTCGGTCCATTCCAAAGTGGTGTTGTCCAAGACACCGTACAAGTGCTCCTTCGACAGCGCCTTTGGATCAATCACGTGTGCTTCGCCCTTCTTCCCGTCAAACTGTTCGAGCGCATCCAGCAAGACTCGCCACGCCGCTGATTTACCAGTTCCTGAAGGTCCAACTAGCATCACACCGTGACGAAGCTGCATGACTTGGTACAGCTGCAAAGCCTTCTCCACCCACTGCTCGTGAGCGACCAACTTGCTTTGCTGAGCCAACTCCACAATCTTGGAGCGAAGACCATCTTCCTGGATGCGGTGCGTGTCAGTCCCCGGGAAGACTCCCTTCAGAAGAGTCTCGAACACTGGCACGTCGTGAGCAACCAGCTTTGGCATGATGGTGTCGCTGATCGACCCGATCAACGCCTTCGTTTCTAGCTCTTCCATGCTCGTGTCAGTAGCCATGTTCTGCGAGATCTTTCGCTTGAGCTGTCCAGCACTGACAAGCACACTCTTGAGCGCACGGAGACCGAAATCGTAGTGCGGTTGCTTGGACAACTGGTCTTCGCAAAGGTTGAACAGCAGCACCACCTTGGCTGAAATCTGCTCTGCGGTCGTGATACCTTGTGAGAAGAGCATCACCTGAGCGATCAGTTCGCGATCTGGTGCGACCATTGCGATGCTGCGGAACAACTGCTTCAAGTTATCTGGCAAGTTTGATCGACCAGCGTAGCCTGGGTTCATCGTCACGAAAATGCCCACATCTGGATGCAGCTTCACGCTTTTGCCGAGGAGCTCAATGGTTGTGCCACCGTTGCTGCCGACAGTCAGAGCAGAACCATCGGATTGCTTGTGGCTCTTGATGGACGACACACCACTCTGGATCGCCAAAATTTGCTGCGAGACAGCCGAGAGAACGCGTTCTTCAAGACGGTTGAACTCGTCAAAGCAGCCCCACGCTCCAACCTGACAAAGACCGACGAAAATCCTCCCCATCGCTTGGAAATCAAAGTGCTCGTCACAGTTGAAAACCAGCACAAAGCGTCCAAGCTGCGAACCCAATGCCTTCACAGACTCCGTTTTGCCAGTGCCAGCTGGACCGAACGGGTTACCGCCCATGCCGAAATCCAGTGCCTGAGTTAGCGTCAGGTAACATCTCTCGGTCAAAGGAGTCGAAACGAGCCTCTCGCCAACACCAAGATACTCAAACCCGTACGAGAACGAGGCGTTGGACACTTTGATGCTCAGCTTCTTCAGTGGATCCGTTTCGGCAGCATGGAAGTAGTATCGCATGTGGTACAGCCAGCGGAAATCATCGACGCTGCTAACCGTGGCTTGGACGAGTCGCTTTGTCACACTCTTTTGGTGCACGAGCTCGGTGATCAGCTGCTCGTACTTCTTGCGAACGTCGTTCTTCACATCAGAGAGCACCCGCTCGCTCAAAATACGAAGAAGACCGTCCAACTGGTTGAGCACAAGCGGCAAGTCTTGGCCGCCTGCCTTCAAAGCGATCTCAACAGCTCGCGACCATTGCACCTGAGTGGCGAGGAGAATGACTTGAGCAGGATACTCGGACACCCACTTGATGTAATTTTCGATGTTGTCCTCTGATGGATAGGACCGAATCGATTCGTCCAGAAGTTGAGACAGTGCTTGGCGCATCTGGTCTTCCACTTTCCCCAACCAGGCGTTGATTCGAGTGTCTTCTTGGGTTTTGACAGGCTGTCTGAACTTGACAACTTCTCCTTCGCGAGACACCATGCCGAGGATGACGGAGTTGCCGCCGTCCATTTCCAGAGTAGAGATGCCGGCAAACATTTTCGACAAGTGGCGCTGAATTTGCACTGGCTCTTTGCTGTTTCCGATCATCTCCAGAAGATCTTCATCGCCAACAAAGTAGAAACGTGGAAACGCAGCTCGTTGACGCTCCAGGTACTCTCCCAATGCGCGTTGCACGTTGCCCATCATCTCTTGCTGGCGTTCCAGCGAGTGAAACAGGTTGGGGATGTTCGCAACCTCCACGATCATCGGCTTGTGCGCAACTCGCTTCATTGTCGAAGTGAACTCGTTGTCGATGCTCTGGAAGCGAGCAAACTCCTTCGGCAATTGCTGCTTGATATCAGCGGACCCGAAGAAGATTCCTTCGAGATACACCCAACGGCGCTGCACATCGATCCAGAAATCCAAGATCCCACGGATTTTAGTCAGCTTGTCTTCCCAACTTGTCGCTTGCTCAGCAAACACTCGGTAATATGGAGACTGCTTCATGCTGCTCAAACTGTTGAGGTGCTCTTCAAGCTTGCCAAACATCTCATCCCAGCCTCGAATGATACGGCACCGGTTCTGGTAGTTGACCAAGTCCAACTGGTAGTTTGACCAGTAGTCGGTCACCTGGCGTAAAAACTCATCCAGTGCCATCTCACCCTGAGCAGTTCGGATGATCTGCTTCAGCTCGTTGTCACCAGAAGATAATCCAGAGTCCCAGAAGCTGCGAAGCGTCAGTTCGGTGAAAGGCGAAGTGATGCGCAGCAGGCGGAGGATCTGCTTCCAGTGGCGGTCTCGGATTGCGTCGGATTTCAACTCAGAAAGCAGCGAGTTCATCGACTTCTTCGCTTGGATCGAGTTGGTGAAGTACTCAAATGCCTCGTACTGCTGGACGCGAGCAGGGAATCGGCGCATCTCGTCAATCAAATCCTCCAGCTGCTTGCGGATCTTGCGAGGCTGGGCTGCTGACCAGAGCGTCTCTTGCAACTCATCGACTTGAGCCCATACTTTGGAGATGCTCCTCCACACTTCGTCCAAGCCAGCAAGCTCCTCCATTGCGCGCGTCAGTGGCGAGCTGCCCATTCGGTCATCGTCCATTTGCGCACTTCCAACTCCAGGAACGAACGAAATGCTCAACGCCTCCAGAGCAGCACCCATCTTTTCTTGGTCTGCGCGAAGCAGCTTGAATCGAGTTTCATAGATCATCAACAGCTCAATCGCAGACTTTGGTGCCTGACCACCCTGGAGTGGCTTCGCACTATCCCACTCGGACACAGTTTTTGTGATCTTCTTGTCCAAAGCGGTCTTTTCTTCCAGGATCTTTGCTTGGAGCTGAGGAAGCTGGCTCTCCATGGCGACGCTCTTGCGGTCCAACAGCTGGACGAACGCTTCCCATTCACCTTCAACATTTGCCAGAGACGGCCAATCTGCAGAAAACTTGAATCGCTGCTTCTTGAGCAAACGTTCGCCTTGGGAGAAGGATTCCACAGCGGATTGCCACTGGAAGCGGTTCACTCGCATTTCTTGGATCAAAGTAATCGCTGCGACGACTTGAGCGGTTGCCGCCTCCAACGCATGCTGCTCCAGCAGAGTGCGCTTTGTCGAAATCGTCGTGTAGAACGAGTTGATCTGGTTGCACAACAGATCTCCGAAATGCGCCAGAAACTCATTGTGCCACGCGTCATACTTCACATTCACTTGGGCTTGGACTTGCTGGTAGTTCACAACGATCGGACCGAAGCGCTTCGTGTTGAACACTGCATCGAAACTGTTTCGCTCGGTTTTGATCTCCATCAAAATTTGCTGCCACTTCTCGAGGTCTTCGCCAACCGCGTTGATCGCAGTCTGTGCATCCATGTCCCACAGAGCTTGGTACTGCAGCCACGTCGACGCGTAATTCTGAACCTCATCAATAGTCGCATCGACAACGCCATACGCCTTGATGACGAGCTCTTGAGGCAACTGCACCAGGGCTTCTCGAAAGACCGATTCTCTTCTCTTTGCGCTGGCACTCTTTCGAGACGGAGACGCTAACGATGACACTGTAGACTTCCCATACACATTCTCGTACGACGACGTTTGGATCTTTGGCAGATCGCAAACCGAGTTCATGAGCGTCTGAAGCTGAACCAGCCACACACTGCGCGCATCATCAACCGAAGGTTCCAGATACAACATCTGGTTCTTCAGCAAGATTTGATGCGTTCGCGATGACACGTTTGCCGCTTCAAGGACGCTTTGCAGTGTCTTTTCATCGTGGCTCGAGTCGAAGCAGGAAATCCAGCTGTCTAGCAGCACCTCGAGCTTCTTCGCCAGGATCCCGCTGATCAAAATGTTCAGATTCTTCACGTAGACGTTAAGGTTCGCATACCCCGCCAAACTCAGCTCATCCACGTGCGACTGGATCTTGGTCAGCACAGCTCGAACTTCCAGAGCATTGAAGTCGGCACTGCTGCGAACGCCGTCCAAGAGGTGGTCGATATCGCTGCTCTTCTGCAGCAGCTCTTCCACTTTGTCGTGCAGGCGCTCAACTTTCGTTGCCAGATCCGTGACGTATTCGCCAAGCCCATCGGCGTGCCAGCGCATTTCGTTACCTTTCGAGAAGGTCTTACCAATGGTGGCTCGGACCTCACGGACATAAGACGCGACCAGAGGTTCAAAAATTGGCTGCACTCTTCGACACGAGTTCATGTAGGTCTTGAGACTTGCATCCAGCGACATAGCAAAAGGGTACTTGGATTTGGCGTCCTCTGCGATCATCTTGAGCGTGAACGGAACGCGGTAACCAAGCCACTCCAAGTTGCGCACTTCCTTGAACAGTGTCACGATTTGCTGGTTGAAGGCGACCACCAGCTTCTTGCGTTCTCCTTGAGGAGTGTCTTCCGTCACAATGTTGAGAATGATATTCTTGATGTCAAAGATCGGCATGGACGCGAGTTCACTGACCCACTGGTCGAAGATTAGCTGGGGGTTTAGCTTCGCGATGAACGCTTCAGCTGCAACCTTCAACGCCTTCCCTTCGACGTGCTGCTCCCATCCGCTGCCGAGCACACTCTCAACACGCGACAGCAGCATCTTCAGCTTCCTCTCAATCTGCTTCGCCCACATGACCGCTCCAGCGATCGGAGGAATGTCACGCAGCTTGCTCGTTCGAGACGCTTCCGAGAAGGCATAGTGAGCGCGGAACTTGGCTTGCAAACTGCTCACGTCTTCTTTCACGTTCTCGATAAGCTGCATCTGGAACTGCTGAACCGCACTGCGAATGCGCGGTCGAAAGAAAAGCGCATTGTACTTCGAAAACACGCGGAACATCTCATCCGCATTCGAAGTCGCGCTCAGACGACTCGTCAGGCTGCTGATGATGCGACCTTCGATGCGATCGATGCACAACTCGTACGACTTTCGCATGTTCTTCCACGCCGTTGTTCCTTCTACAGAAACATCGAGGGGGTCCAAGGAGCTGAGCTGCATGTACGCAGCGTTGATTTCCGTCAGAGCGTCGCCAGTGACTTCACCACGAGCGTCGTTTGCTGTCGCCCCAGCGGCGCTACCTAGGACGCGCTCAATCACTTGCCGCAGCTTTTCGTGCTGCTCGCGGAACTCGTGAAGCTCCAGCAAACGCTCTTCGATAGCAGCATGCTCCATCTGCAGCTCGGATAGCTGTGGGGGCTTGTCGCTGTTCATGGAACCTCGGCGCTTGGACAACTCCTTTGTCAGGTCGTACAACGTTGCTACTTGACGGTGCCAGTTCGAGAAAAGCTCTTTGCTCGACAGAATCAGTTGCTCAAAATGCTCGAAAGGGATTTGAATGAGACTGTAGGCTCGCAGCACGCTGACAACTTGCTGGGTCAAGTCGCTTGACATGATCTCGACAAGGTGAAGCAGTCGCGACAGCTTGTACTCATCAGCCACTCGGATCTTCTTGAGGTGCGTGAAAACGAGGGTGACGCCTTGATTGAGCTGGCTAATGTCTGTCGCAGACAAGATGGAGTTCATCGGGAAGTCCTTCATCAACGTCATCACACTCGTCACTCTTTGAATTGCAGGTCCAAGACCGTGATCGGCGCTGAAGGTCACGGTCGCTAAGTATCGCTTCGCTCGCTTCAGCAACGCCAGCGTGATCTCCACTTCCGGCGAGCTCAGTTTCTCCTGCGCACCGAGCAGCGCGCGGTTGAGATCGCTCCAAAAGTTGATCTCTTGCATCGCCGTACCAGGTAGCGGCTCACTGTGGAAAACGACAAGCTTCGTCAGATTATCTGACTATTTCCTGCTCAACAACATGCTCAGCGAACAAGAGGCTTCCTCACCTGACGAGTCTCGTCACTTTCTGGATTTCCTTGATCCATTTGTTGACTCCTCCTTGGATGTCGTTCAGGAACACGACATCGTTCACCTTGTCTTCCAAGCCCAGCGCTTCGACATCGATAAGAACGCCCTTTTCACGCACCTAAGAAAACCCGGCGACAACGATCACATTCCTAATAAGTACACCACAAGCGCTTCAACAAAGCACCTCCACAAAAATAAAGCGCCATTACCGAGTTTGCAGCGCGCTGGATCACAGGGTGGAACACCAGGTTCACTTCTGGGATCTCGATGTTCTGCTGGTACTGCAACAGCGCCAGCTCGAGCTCTTTCATTCTCCTCTTGATCGCAGGGAGACCTACCAATGGCAAAACGCGTGAGACGCACTGTTGCAACACAGCAATACAGACAGCTCCCTTTCCTACCTCGCGCTCCTTCGTTCATGTTGGCCAACTCGTGCTGAGGCTGGTGGACTTTCGAGTACTCGTTCACCAACGGACCAAAGGATTGGTGCACGTAGTTGTAGACCACCGACAGCAGGTTGCTGTGATCATCTTCCTCCTCTTCAGTGTTCTCTCCGCTGCTCGAGCCAGTCTCCGAGCTCTTGTCCGCGCCACCTGCTCTCTTTCGCCCCAACGCAAGCGTCATGACTTGAAGCTGGTGGTTGAGAGCGAAATCACTCGTCAGCGGTGCACTCAGTCGCTTGATGAAGCACACGACGTCGTGACCGCGTTTCTTTCCCGCAGCATACTCGATGCCGACGTTCACTCGGATCCGGCACGCTTGCGCACCATCGTGGCCACCATTGGGTTCGCTGTCCACTTCCATGCGCGAGCTTTCCGGCACCACAGCCCCGCTGTGCGGTGACGTTGGGAAGTAGTGCACTTGCAGCACTCTCGCGGCGGAGTCCGCGATGAACTGCTCCAACACGGTGGTCGAGGCGGGTGCGTTGAGATCTTGGGCAAAAGCGGATCTTTCGCTCCCGCCTTGGATCATCTCTCCATTCTTACTGTTGATGTTACTGCTGTCGCTCTTGAGCTGGATCGAGGTCTCGCCAAAGAGCGGCGCGCACGTCTGCTGGAGATAGCGTCGGAGCGCGTCGATCGGAAGCAGGTCGATCGCTGTGGGCTGTTGCTGTTGCTGGGTCGCTCGCGGCGTGGGCGGAGACCCGCTGCCGAGTGCCCCCACAGCCGCTTCTCCGCTCGCCATCGCGCGCTTCCGTTTCCTCCCGACGACCGCCGACGACGTTCCGCTAATCTTCGGATCTTCCCTTCCTTCTTCCTCGTGGAGGGCGGGCGGGCGAGCGAACGACAATTGCGGAATGGCGCGTCTTCTTCCTCTTTGCTCTCTCTCTTTTTGTGTTGAGATGAGAGAGTCTGTGAGCGTCAAGAAAGGATTCAAGAAGGAAGCAAGCTTTTGAGGGGATAAAAGAGTCGGGAGGTTGCGCGAAGGTCGCAGCAGTGATCACCTACCTGAGTTTGAGTTCAACTCGACGACACTCTTTTATTTGGGCAAGATTCGACTCGCTTTAGTGACGGGTGGCACAAGACTGCTTGTGACGCGCGAAAATGGTCATATGCTGCTGGTGTGCATGAAAGTGTGCAGGACATCGCTTGACATGTGCTTGGCAACACGACATACAGATGCATACAGACACCATACACACACGGTTCATTACTGTATTACAGCTCTCTTTTGACATCCCCTCCTTGCTCGTTCCACACAGCGGCTGCTCGGTCAGTTATATATACGTTGCTCGGTTCGGCGGCACTCGTCTCTTTGAGTTCTGGCGCTTCTTACTGAGGTGGCTTCTTCTTCGTCTGCTTGTTGATCAGCGATTTGTGGATGTGCGGGATGACACCGCCGCCTGCGATCGTGGCCTTGATCAGCGAGTCTAGTTCTTCGTCTCCTCGAATCGCGAGTTGCAAGTGGCGAGGCGTGATGCGCTTCACTTTCAGATCCTTCGACGCGTTGCCCGCGAGCTCCAGCACCTCAGCGGTCAAGTACTCCATGATCGCGGCAGCGTACACCGCAGCGGTCGCGCCAATGCGCTGGTTGTTGGCCACACGTCGCTTGAGAAAACGGTGGATACGACCGACAGGGAACTACAGCGGCAACAACAGCAGATCTCCGTTAGTACGGCTGCCGACTATGTCGCGTACGCACGCCCGCGCGTATCGCTCAGCCATATCGCCGCTGCTTCCTCACGTACCTGAAGTCCGGCGCGCTGCGATCGCGACTGCGGCGCCTTCTTGGACGTGACGCCCTTCCCACCCTTGCCGCCCTTGCCTCCTTTGCCGCCTCCGATGATGCTCGACTGTACATGCATAACACATAAGCCATCCCATCAGCAGTCCACACAGCTAGCGTTCTCTGTCCAGCGCCCGTCGGTGTGAAAGAGCGCCTGCGCGCGCAGCTCACGCACCATGACTTGCTGCTTCCTTCTTGCTTCCTTCGTCCAAAATCTCCAAATGGCGCTTTTTGCTTTCGTGGATTCGAAAAAACCTGAGCAAACTCGAGGTTTAATGCCGTTTTCCCACCTTTTTTCTCTCGAAGAAAGGATATTTGAAAATGACGGTACCGTCTCTTATCAGAAACGTCATCAGAGCTGTGTCTTGCAAATACGTGGGGTATTAGATGATGTCGAAAGTACACAAACGCCAGTGCTATCAAACCTTCTTCACCTCATACTCAAAGTCGCACTGATTTATACGGGCATATTTGGTATCTGCTTGCGTGCTGTTGAGAAGGTCGACTGTGCTCTCTGAACAGTTGGCACCTCATCACATCTGATTGAAACAGTGCTTTCCACTAGCAAGAAGCACTCTCTCTATTTACTCTGACGTCAAGGATCCATCTCTCGAGTCTCACTGGCAAGGCGACATTTGGCTTTCGAAGCGACGGCTGAAGCAAAGCTCCAGGCGAGAGAGAAGAGCCTCACGAGAGCCTGCCCCATTCGCACCTGCCACTCCTCTCTTCTCACTCGCTCAGCAAGCATGAGCACGCTGCGCTCAGCCGCGCGCTCGTGGGTGACAGTGCCCTGCGAGAACCCGTCAGCGGCGCCGTGCCAGCGATCGCTGCACGTGTGCGCCATCCGCAAGGACTCGCTCTACATCTTTGGAGGTACGCTGGTCGCCAATGCGCGCTATGCATATCAGTGTTAGAGCGATATGCTCCCTCTGTGTGCGTTGGCGAATGGAATAGACGACTCATGAATGCAATCGAATGCGAACCTTTCCGATGCTGCTGGAGCAGGCTACGACGGCTCGAACCGCGTGAACGACTTTTACGAGTTCAACTTCAACCGGCGCCTGTGGTCGGTGGTGACCGCAAGCGGACCGCCGCCGAGCCCGCGCGATCGCCACGTCGCGGTCGTCTACAAGGACTCGTTCTACGTGTTCGCGGGCTTTGACGGCAGCTCGCGCGTGAACGACTTCATCGAGTACAGCTTTCGTACGTGCCTGCTTGACCTGCCACGAGTTGCTCGCTTGCAGATGGTGTGACGCAGTGCGGCTCGGTGACTGACAAACAAACGACACGTACTGGGACTTTCGCTTCTTATAGTGTCGCAGAAATGGAGCAACGTGACCGTCATCGCGGGGATGCCGCCGACGCCTCGCCACAGCCACGCAGCTGTGGTGTACGGTGCGTACTCTAGCATGTTGCACCTCTCTACTTGCTTGCTTACTCTGACTCTATTTCATTTCGTTTGTTGGGATTGTGGGCTTTTAGACAAATCGATGTACTGCTTTGGCGGATACGACGGCAGCTACCGCAATGATTTCCACGAGTTCAATTTCGGTGCGCCAGCGTATCTTTTCATAATGCAAGCCGTCTGCTGGGTCTCACTTGCGGAGTTTTACTCATTGCTGCTTTGTTTTGTTCTGTTGCCATGCGCACACAGAGACCGGAACGTGGACGCTTGTGGCAGCAACGGGGCGAGTGCCGCGACCGAGGTGCGTTCACTTGTGAGAGGAATCCGTCAGCGACTCGGATGTGGTATACTCACTCACGAGTGAAATGCTATATTGTTGTGCCTGCTGTAGATATCGGTCTTCGCTGGTGGTGCACAAGAACAGCTGCGTGCTGTTTGGAGGCCACGACGGGTCGAGACATCTCAACGACGTGCACATTTTCAACTTTGGTGCGAGAGTCAATCAGCTCTGCACTGTGCGATCGTGTTTGTGAGTTTGGGTTTGCTCACTTTGGTTTTGGTATCAAATGCTGCTGTCTAGGGCTCCGCTCGTGGTCGTCCCTGGTGACTGAAGGTCCTGCTCCGATCCCACGCGACAGCCATGTCGCAGTGATCCACTCCAACTCGATGTACATCTTCGGAGGAAGCACCGGCAGTGCGATGAACGACTTTTACGAACTCAACCTAGGTGCGATTTATGAGCTCTGCTCCAACCAGGGTGTGCTCTTTCTGCTTGACACTGACAGAAGTGCTGTCGTGTGTCTCTTCTCCAGAGACGAATGTGTGGCAGCCGATGCAGTTCAACGGCCAGCCGCCTGGACAGCGCTTCTGCCACGTTGGCAGCGTCTACGACTCGAGTCTGATCATCTTTGGCGGCTACGACGGAAGCAGTCGCCTCAACGACTTCAAGCAGTTTCGCTTCGGAGACGAAGAGTTCGAGCTGGACATCCCAGAGAGCACGTTGATCAGCGATCTGCGCGCGCTGGTGAACAGCGAAGTGATGAGCGACATCACTTTTGTTGGTGGGTTACGTGCTACTTGACCTGCTGTCCGGCTGAAAGGCAGGCGCATTCATCCCTTTCTCTCTCTCTCTCTGCATTCTGTGGTGCTTGCAGTCGAAGGCATCCCAATTTACGCGCACAAGATTCTGTGCATGCGCTGCAACTATTTCAAGGCGATGCTGACTGGCGAGGTGCGCAGATCGCTTTAGATTCTGGGTTTGTGTCGAAGCAGTTTCTCTCATTTCGCTGTATTCGCCTGCCACCAACCAAATTAGATGCTGGAGAGCCGTGCGCGCGAGGTCGAGATCACGGACGTCCGCCGTCCGATCTTCCTGTCGTTTCTCGAGTACTTGTACAGCGACTACTTGGACGTGTCGGTCGACGTGGCTATGGAGCTGTTCGTCGCGGCAGATCGGGCAAGAAGCTATCCGTGGTGTCTCTTGGGTGGCATCGACTTCCCCCTCGTATTAACGATCCCTATTCTGTGTGTTGTGTGCATGTACGCAGTATGGCGTCGATCGGCTGAAGCGCATCTGCGAGAGCCGCATGCTCGGGTCGCTGTGCATCGAGAACGCGGCGACGATCCTCCACGCGGCAGATCTCCACAACGCCGCGGTGCTGCGCGACCAGTGCATCGCGTTCATGCTCAACAACTTTGACGCCGTGACGAAAACCAACTCGTTTGAGGAAATGGGACGAACGAACGTGGAGCTCGTGTTTGAGCTGCTCAAGCGGCGCTGATTCAGCGAGCGAGTTCGCGCTTCGAGTGCATTTCACCTGCGAATGTCTGTTGTCACATCCCTCCTGCTTACGCACGCTGCACCTCTGTCTAAATTAATGTGCATAAAATCCCGAATAGCTTCAAAGCCCACCATAAATCGCTTTCAGTCGAGTCAGAGGCAGCTCCTGCAACTCCTGCGTTCGTTCGTTCGTTCGAGGAGCTGTCGGTGGTCATAGCTGCTTGCTGCAGCCACCTCGCTGTTGTCGCCGAGTTGCTTGCGAGAGGCGCGTCATTCCACCCAAAGACGGCGAAAAGCGTCGCGACTCCCCCTCGCACGCACCTGCTGAGCCACGCTGCTGTGATTGGTCTGATGATCGAGCATTGCGACGTGGTTGTGCCGAGACCCGT
>JAASFO010000374.1:0-23576 GCA_023333815.1 Globisporangium recalcitrans
GGACGCCGCGACGATGGCGGCGATCTGCCGCGGCCACCAGATCGAGCTGCAGACCACGCCGGCCGCGCTCTCGATACCCACCGGCGGAGTCGTGTACCTCGTCTCAAAGAAGCGGTGGGACTGCACGCGCCGCAACGAAGCACGCCGCGGGCTGCTGTCGTCGCTGCGACCGCAGGACGCGCAGCTCATGTCCACTCTGGACGACGCGCGGCTCGGGTTCGCGGCGATCTCGGACGGCGTGCGCAGCATGGACGAGAAAATAGCCAAGTGGCAGAGCGCTGACTCTGCAGAGCTACTGGAGCAGCAACAACAGCAGCAGGACCATTCAGAGAGCCAGCAGGACGCCGCGCTGCCGAGCCAAGAGGAGCTGGCGGAGCTCGAGAGCGAGCTGCTGAGCCGCCTGGAGAAGACCGAGGAGCTCGTGGCGCAGACCGTCGAGCAGGTGCGGCACACGCGGCAGCAGCGACTGCGGAGATCGAGTGGGGCTGATCTAAAGAAATAGGAGCTCTTGGTTCATGTTGTCCACCCCAACAATATTGTGTGCCTTTTGAGGAGCGTGTATGTTGAAGTTGCGTTTTGGTAGTCGCACGAGTGTGAATAGCCAGTCGATTCGAGCTCTTTGTGATTCTTAGAGGAAAAACAAAAAAAGCTTTGTGTGCTTTTGTGTTGGGGGTTTGCAGTTGTGATCATGAGCTGCTTTTTGATTTGGACTGTGATGGGAACAAAAGCAATGGATGGATGACGAAATTTTCCATCCAGATCCACCAACACACACACAGATTTGAGCTCACGAGAGAGAGAGAGAGAAAGAGAGAAAGAGAGCAAGAGTATGTTGACGCGCTTCTGTCTGTTCAGCACCATTGCCTATCAGGTGCCTCAGCTGCAAAGCAGAGAGCGCTTCTTGCTGAAGACGGAAAAGATAATACGAAAGCAGCGAAATCGCAGTGAATCAGGAGCGCAGGTGTCGCAGGTCTCACTCGCGCAAGAGTGCAAGAGTGGCCAGCTCATGCATGCGTGTCACTGTGTCCACTTGTGTGTGTGTGTTCACTGTAATGCACATGCAGTCAGTCAGCAGGAACCAACAACCACTTGTTGTTCTGTGTTTGCTTCGAGTCGCTGTGTGGAGGGTGTTTACCAAACCACTCACCACCTGGAAAGGCAGGCGGACGACTGACTTGTTCGCACTTGCGCTTCGGGTTGCAGGTCTTTTTTTGATTTGTTGCTGCAGACAGCCAGCGACACACAGCACTTGACCCAGCCTCCTGCAAAATCCACTCGCGATTGGATGGTCCGCCCGTCCAATCGCTCGCCACTCCTCTTGATCAGATATCTCTGCTGAACGACAGCGTCGACGATATTTGATGCGTGAGGGCGGGTTCGATTCGTCGAGAGAGGGACTCGTGGAGGCGGCCAGACAACGCATCCAACATGCAGCCAGCATTTTGGTGCTGATGGCATCCAGAGCGTGATGGCCGCAGGTTCAGAAGCGTTCCTTTCTCACCCACCACCACCTTCGAGTCGCAATGCATGTGTGGTTTCTCTTTGCGGCCAGCAAAGCAGATGTCGATGGAGGAGGGACTGCAGCAGCAGCATGCGGGGCAGGAGGAGGGATCCTCAATCCAGCAGAGTAGGACGGGTTCACATCATCTGAGGAAGAAAAGAACTGTAAACCACTCGACTCTCTCTCTTGCCTTTCTCGCTCCTCTCCTCGTCTCCTCATCTCCTCATGCCATCGGTCGGTCGAAGTGGGCGGTCGTGACTTCCGCACTTGCTCCGTCGTTCTTGCTGTCCTCGTCCTCCTGTCCAAAATGTCCCACTCTTTCGCCATTTGTCATCAGCAAGTGCAGACCACAAAAACAAAGCAACACGAATCCGCAATTGAAGCAGGCAGGAAGCAGTGCACCCATGTCGCCTTCCGCAACACAAGCGCACAAGTGCGGAAGGCAACGCGACTGCTAATCAGCCTTGTGATTGTCAGAGAGTCTGTTGACGGCAAGAAAAGCAACAGCAAAAGATCCGGGACACAACAAACAACAACATCACACTTGCGCACACACACATAGAAGGGGGAAAGTGAGTGCGGGATGCACAGTCCCTCGAGGTGATGGCAGTCGTCCTGACACCTTCCCTTCATTCCTCCCTCTTGCGAACAACGCAGAGTCCATCAGAAAACAGCAAGAAAGAGAGAGAGAAAGAGAGCGCTCGCTCACTCCAGTCTGTTGACCCCACTGTTTTTCCGATCACACGCAAGACGCAACAAGGAGGATGGGGCTGCGTGTTGCTGAATCGTGAATCGCTCACTCACTTCAAGATGCAGCCAGCCCAGCTTGCCAGATCCACACACACACTCCATCCCATCCCCTCCATCCATCCATCCATCCGCAGCCAGAGATCCCACCACTGACAGAACCACTCGTTTCAACCGAGTGTGCAACAGATCCTCCCCATCTTCCCTCCTCTCCTCTCCTCATCTGAGGTCAGCGAGATGTGGGAACCAAGTCCTGCTGTCGACCGAACCCATTGCCGCATGAATCATGCACAGATGGTGGTGATTCGAGCTGCACTTTTTGGTGAGCCAGCACGACCTCGCGTCGTGTCCCTGTCGAAGGATAAGAATCCTGCAACCGAGAGACCTCGTCTTTGACCCAGAAAGTAGAAAAAGAGAGCGACTGGATCAAGCAGTGCGCCAAATTTTTACGCATTGTTCCTCTGATCTGAGTGGATGGTAGACACACCTTTTTCAAAGTGACCTTGACAAGAGAGAGAGAGAGAGAGAGGGGTTCGAACACTTTGCGAGTGCTCTTCACACAGAAAGTAAAAGGACGACTGTGGCTGACAACTGTGCGTCTCTATCAATTATCCGCACGCACAAGTGCCAATCTCTTTGTTGGTTCAGAGACACCCAGCCACTGAGGTGAGCTCGCTTGTTTACATCATTCGCACTGCTCTGTTGGTGACAGTGCGGGTAGACTGAACTCATGTATAGGCTCGTTGCGTCGAGTGGATGGATGGATAGATGCCAGTCGCATGCTCAGCAATTCGTGATCACCACCTCTGTCTTGCCACTGGTGTCATTTGTTGTATGGTGCGTTGCGCATTGTGTGGTTGTGGTGAGCGGAGTTGTTGAAGTGGATCGGTTGGTTGTTGCGAACGCGCCAGAAACAGAAACCGAGTGTTGACCAATGGTCTTTCGTCTTTTCGGCATCAAAAAGAGCAGCACTTGCAGCAGCGACAGGCCAGACATGTGCTGCTGGCAGAGTGGAGGGTCGACATTTATGAGGTGGCGTTGTCTCATGGAAGCCAAAATATCAGAGTCGCAAATGGAGAGAAACCGGCTGTTCTGGTCTGTTCTTCCCAGCGAAAGACGCAAAGAACGGACGGAGCAGCGAGTTGTCGCCGACCCATCCCGTCCCGTCCCATCCCTGCGAGAGTGTGTGCGTGTTGTTTTGGTGGCCAGCACTCTCTTCTTGGATCCAGTTGATTCCCAAGTTCAGGATGACTATACAAAGTCTTGACGCAAGCAGATTGAGAGGCTTCCATCACTGAAACCAAGAGAGCAGGATCCCCTTCAAAAGTTGAAAAAATGGCAGCAGATTCGTTCGAGAGACTGCGCAGATCGACTCGCGAGGTGACGGCAACATGCGAACCGTGCATGATGACCGTGCCAACAACTGCAACGGTGTGCGGCTGGGATGCGCTCGCAGGAGCACGGTTGGTTCAGCATCTGAGAGACGCGTTGGACAAGAACGGTCGTTGGACTGTCGGTTTGGTTTAGATTGGTTTGGTCTGGTCGTCGTCCGTCCAGCTTCTGCGCGCGCACCAAGCTCTGCCGAGCGTGCAACTTTGCTGACTGTCGCGCGCCAGCTGGCTTTTGCGCTTCGTGGAGCACGCAGCTTGCGCGTGATGCAGGGAGGGCTGGACAGGAGAGTGGTTGTTGTGTGTAGCTCGATGTTGGTGCCTTCGCTGGCTCGCTCTCTGCCGGCGTCCAAGCAAAGCGAGACTCATCAAGCACGCTCGGAGCTTGAAGAGCAGCGCGATGATGCACATGCACCTGTTTTTCCTTCAGGCTGTGTGCTCGGATGGAAGGACACGGACATCCAGTTGCGCCACATGGCAGGCAGAACCACACCAGCAATCCGCACCCGCTGTTGTTCTTGTTCTTGTTCTTGTTCTTGTCGTCGAATCAGGTGCACCTTGTGAGAAACGCCGCCTCGCACACACTGTTGCATAAAACAAAGAATGCGTGGCGCATTTGCTGCACAAGCAGCGGAAAACAGCCCACACTCGCTTGTGTTCTGCACCGCTTGTGTGTGTGCAAATCGCAAAGCCAGCCGAAATGCAGTCGCTGCAGACTTCTCGACGGATTGCGTCGCTGGATCGCACACTTTCACAGATGTGCGGCTCGCGCGGGTTAATCGAAGCGATACAGAGACAGGCCGATGCCAAACGGTTCTTGATGCTGGCGCACTGTGATTGGCTCGCGAAGTGGCGCTCGCACCTCTCCCAAACGCGATGGGCGAGATGAGTCGAGACCTCTTCTGCTCTCTTTCTTTCTTTTTGCTTGCGTGCTCTAAAAAAATCCGAGTCATGTCGATCACATAAAACTGCGAAAAGTGCGACTCGGATTCTGCATTTGGCCTTTCTGCGAGAGAATCGCTGCAGAAAGAGCACTGGCGACGATTTTACTCACATGGATACACTTTGTGGACAGCGCATCCTCTCTGAGACGCTTTTCTCTCGTTTTTCATTCAGATACGCCTGGATGTGTTTCGTTTTGTCAAATGGGTGCTCTTTTTCACGCTCTGCCAACAAAGAGCATGCTTTTCCAACCACACATCGCAAAGTCGCCCATTTCGAGTCTGCCTTCGAAGAGTCTGATGATGATGGGTGCTGAGTCTGTTGTTGTTGCTGCATTGCGTCAGTTTGAACTTTGGGTATTTTTGTCGCGAGCTGAAACTTGCGCCAGCTCTCGAAAACTGTTCTTCTTCGACCGCGTTCTCCAGTCCTTTGTATATAAAGTCTGATGCCCATCTTTTTAGAAAAGCTTGATCGTAAACGGTGAAGCCGCGCGCATGGGAAAACGCAATGGCCGGCTGGTGTGCGAGCTGAGCTTTTCTGATGGTGGGGCGGTCATTAGACTGTTGCGGACGACAGTGAGTGAGCGAGCGAGCGAGGTGGAGGGAGGGAAAGAGGAAGAGAGCGATCGGTTCAGCTGGAGGCATCATCCCAGCATCTTTCCTTTTTCCATTTCAGATGGGCAAGCGCACACTTGATTTCAAACGAGCCGCTGCAACCGTCAGCTCAGCAACCCAGACCAGCGAAACCAGACACATGATACGCGAGACAAGCTGGATCGGAGATCATCCAGGATCTCGTCCCCACCATTTTATGTTTTGGAATACTAACTGTACCTTGCTTGCCTACTCCCACAACAAAAATGCTTTCTTGTTTTTTGAAGGTGCACACAACAATCCATTCGAGTACTGCGATCGTTTGATGCCATTCTCTTAGGATCCCACAACTCTGCTTTTTAATGTGTTGCCTGATGGACTCACGGGCATAGTTCTTGCCTGCTGGAAACAACAACAAGGATAATAAATCGCGTTTCAATATGGAAATGGCGAAGAATCAACTGGCTTTGCATTTGTTTTTACTTGATGGTCAACCACTTCAAATCGGAAGAATGGGACAGAGAGAGAGAGAGAACGATCAGGTTTGATGAAGGCATGAAGGCAGAGCTTGAAGATTTGAGAAAACCAAAGAGGAGGTTCTGATTGCAGATCTCGTTGCTGCTCGCTCAGGTTCTCAGGTTTCCACAACTTCACACAAGGACAGAGGATGCTTGCTGTTTTCGCACATGGTGCAAGCAGCAAGTGTTGGTGTCGCCTGGTCACGCAAGCGGACAGGCTGTCCGGCTCGTGTTGGTTGCACTCTCTTTTTGCTTGCGCGTTGTTGTTGTTTGTGTGTCGATGCCGCGCCACTCCGCGCCACACCACAACGTGTTTGAAGCGTCACGTCCTGATTCTTCAACGAAGATTCGCTGCAACGACGCGCCGTTCCGCGAAAGTGTCCAAAAGTGCCGTCGTCGTCAACTGAACCGACTGACTGCAGGCTCGCTCGCGTGTCTCTTCCAATTGCTCGAGGGATGATGAGAACAGCAAAAAAGTCTGATGCGACCCATCCGCTCACTCGCTCGCTCGACGCAATCAGCTACAAGATCCAAAGCGGAAAAGGGAAAGGGGTCGTCGACTCATCACCGACCCGATCCTTTCAGTTTCCCTCTTCTCTGGCTGGTCAAGGAAACGAGGAAAAAAGCCATCGTGTGGGATGAAATGAGACGGTTTTGGATGCTCCTCGAATCGGCTGAATCATCAACTTCTCTGGAAGTTGCCTTTTGGAGGAGTGAACGTCGCTCAGAGAATGCCCCGTCTGCGAAGCATTTCTCTTTTCCAATTTTTACGCAAAAGTCAACGGATGATGCATCACAGACAGGGAAGAAAGAGAGAGAGCGTCACAGACCAGTTCGAACAAAATGGGGAAGACAAACCCTGTGAAACAAGCGAGGGAGGACAGGACTGCGAAGTGCATCTGGCTGCTCTCTTCTTTGCATTCAGGCTTGTCAGCTCAACCCACCTCTTTCGTCTCTTTTTGCGAGAAAGCAAGTCTCGCAGTCAAAAAGAGAGTGCGTGCGTGCGTTTTCTTGCTAAAATGCGATAAAAATGAGTTTAATCTGCACCGTTAAAATGTACCAACGCTTTTGAGCCGAGTGAAATCGAATTGTCGCCCTCTCCTGTTTCCTTCGCTTTCCTCTCGTCGTGAGCAGGCTTGCGTGCGTCGCTGTCTGATCCATTTCGCTCTTTAGCACTCGAGTGAGGCAGCAGCCATTGCTCAGCCAGCAGCTGGACAGTGGGTCTCTGACACACGCTCTCTCTCTCTCTCTCTCTCTCTCTCTCGCTCGTTCTCTTTCTTTCGTTTGCCGAGAAAAGCAACTCCAAGCTCGCATAAAACGGCCAGGCGGAACTGGCGGGATGTGATTGCACGTTTCTGTCCCACTCGATTCTGTGCGTTCGGTACGGACGGATGTCCGGGACAAGACGCGCACGAGAAAGGGCAGCGGAATCACAACCTTGTCTGAGAGAGAGAGAGAAGGGTCAGGCAACACAACCCACTTGCGAGCTGCCGACCATCCGCACAATCATCCTCATCCATCTCTTCGCATGCGTGTCGTGAGCAGTGCGTCTGCAACTGACTGTCCGAGCCTGAGCGGAAAGGGCTGGCAAAGTGGCAACACAACACAACACGAGCGAGCAGCTTCCAGAGTCCTTGTCATTCTTGAATTCCCCACATTCCCCCCACATCCTGAAAAGCAAGCCGAGCAAACAGCGCAGAGATGATGATGACCGCCCAGCTCAGCTCCCCGAAGCTCGCTGCTCAGATGACCGCGCTGTCTGTCAAACGCCCGAGCATCTCGACGCTCAAGCGCAAGCTCAGCGCGGACGAGGAGACGGCGTCGCCCACGTCGCTCGACGAACTGACTAGCAGCAGCAGCAGCGCCGACGAGAGCTGCGTCATTTCGCCGAAGAAGAAGATGAAAGCCGAGGGCAGCGCCACGATCAGCGCCGCCATGAACAAGTGGGAGGCGTCGTCCGAGATGAGCAACAGCGCCACGAGCGAGATGAAGACCGAGCAGCAGCCAAAGTCCCCAGCGTCCTCCTCGTCGGCGCCAGCGACGCCTTCCGCAGCGTACGTGCCGTTGGCGTTGAACGCGACGCCAGCCTCGCCTCTCGACGACGAAGAGCTCGAGATCCTCAACTACTTTTTGGCATGAGCAGCCCTACATCGCAGCTTGTGAATGACACGCGCAGCAATCTACAAACCTCCAGCATGTGTGCAGTCACCACAGTGTGCGGCATCGCCCCAAGTGTCGGCTCCATCCTGGACAGCTCCTGCAGTCGGACGTCCCTATCCAGTCAACACAAGCTGGAGTCTGTTCTTGAAGCATGTGGACCGCTGAGAGCGGATAGTGAGACAAAGCCAGGCACTGGCGGCGGCGATCGCCACGGATCCTCCAATAGGAGTAGTTTGAGAGGAGCACGTGCATGGAGTGCGTGCGCCTCCTCCAGATCGTAGAGTATTTAAGTTTGTGCAATAAGAGAAAGCAATACAGTAAGCTAATTTACCTCCTCCACCAATGGTATCATCTGGCATTCACTTGGTTCTTTCACCGCCTTCCACATGACTGTATTGTCGGCACGAAGTGTTCCATTCTGGCTTGTGTTGTGCGTCTCGCCCAAACGAGTCCAGAAAATGGAGCCAAGCGGTTCAGCGACACATTAGTGAGGGAAAGAGCTGGCTGTGGATGAGTCGCCACACAGCGCGTGCCTGGGGTCAGAACGCGCCAGTGCGCTCGCAGAATTCAGATTCGAGTTAACGCGCGAAGGCGAGACAGTTGTCACGCGCGCAGCGAACGGCGTATTGTCCACACAAAAGAATAAACCACACAAATGGAGCCACTCAACCTCTCACCTTCTACGGATTGATGGTTGGGTTTGGGCATGCACGCTACTGCCCAGTCGGTCCATTCACATCCATCAACTTTAGCTTCAACTCTTGGTCGGAGCCAGCGCAGTGTTGCTGCTGACGGAGCTGCTCGCGTCGGGAGGGATGTTTTTCTGCAGGTTGGACTCGTAGAACTGACCCAGGAAGCTCCCGAGCGCACCGAAGAAACCCTCGTGCAGGAAAAACTGCGCCTCCATCTGCGACTTGGACCAAAAGTCGATCGCGTACGCCAGCTGGCGACTCGCGATCTCGTTGCGCCGCAGAAAGTTGCCGCAAAAGTAGATGCGCTTCGTGTCCACACGCCGCGCGTTCAGGTACGCGACCTGCCCGATGTTCTGCGTGATCATGAACAGCAGCGAGCGCGCCATGTCTTCGTCGCGCGCATTGGTGCTGCCACCGCCGCTGGCGCCACCGCCCCTCCGCTGTGCGTCGTCCTGCTTGGTCCCCATTTTCCCAAACGAGCTCGCCACGGTCGACGGTTTGAGGTTGAACTGGCCGTAGCCCGACGTGCCGTAGATGTCGCCCACCGTCATGTCCACGGCATTCGAGTCGCCCTCGACGCTCGCGTCCATGGCTTCGTCGAACGAGTGCAGCTTCGAGAGCGCCTTGCACAGCCCCCAGAACGTGCCGCCGCCGAGACTCGTGCCCGAGACCCGCTCGTACGTGCTCTCGCCCGAGACCTTGAGGATGCTCACCCCCGAGCCAATGTTCACCAGCAGGAACGGGTACAGCTCCGCCTTCTCGGGCGTCGGCAGGATCGTCTTGTCTGCCTGGCCGAGGTCCTTGGTGTCCAGCACAACGTTCTGTTGTGTTGTAGTTTGTGTGTGTGTGTGTGTTGTTAGTACGATCCATTGAACTAGCAGTTGGTCCATACTCACGAGCGTACCTTGAACGTGTAGCACTCGTCCTTGGCGTGCTTGAGCACAAAGTTGAGCCCTTTGATGAGCGCGTCCATCTCGTCCGCCTTGTGGATCTCGATCCCGAGCTTTTGCTCAAAGAGCGGGGAAAACTGCGTTCGGGAGGCAACAAGCGAACCGTTCGCATTAGAAACACATGCGCACCATCAGCACCAGTCGAGCTGCAATATGGTACCTTGTACGCTCCGCCGCCCGTGCACGAGATCTTCTTGATGTACCGGTGGAAGAACCGATGGCGCACGAAATCTGTGATCTCCTCCATTTTCGAAGTCTGGAAGCTAGTGACAGCAAAAACAGCCACGCGTTACTCACTAGCACTCACATAATAACACCACCATCACACGTACGCAATACAAAGCGCGTGCGTACTTGCAGAAGTGGATGGTGCCGCCGAGCTTGGGGACATGCAGCTCCAGACGCTCCTCGCGCTGCGCCGAGCGTGTGTGGTCGGCCGAGTGCAGCGCGAGGATGTACTCCTCGATGTGGCTGAGACAGCCCTCGTCGTGCGTCGGCTTGCGCAGGTGCTTGGAGATCTCGCCGCCCGAGGGCTGGAAGTAGACCATCTTGGCGAGCGTGCCGCCGATGTCCATGCCAAAGTAGCGGCCAAAGTCGTTCGCCTTGGTCGTGAGGATGTGCAGGTGGAAGCGGTGCAGCTTGCGCTTGCGCGCGATGATGAGCCCGGCCACGCAGGACGCGCCGAAGAAGAACACGCGCGTCCAGAACACCTCGTGGCGCCGCTGCTGCGCCACGCTCAGCGCCGCCACCGCCGTCGCCGTCGCAGAGAGCTCCATCTTCAGTGTCGTGATGATGCAGGAGGACTTGTCAACTTGAGATTCGGCTGATTCAAGTCGGGAGAAATAGGGTGGTGTCCATATCTCGAGGTCAGAGAAGGATGTCAGACGACGATTAAGGTGGGCCACACAGAACCTTCACTCCGACAAGAGTGAAAGCATCGAGTAGAGAAAGCGAACAAAATTCGGAAACGTCCAAATAAGCAAGCGTTCTGCTTGATGCTCTGAAAATCCACACCTCACTCGTCATCAGCATCTGTAGGGATCTGTCCTAACGCATCACCTCTGCCAGAAGCACACACCAACACACACTCTTCCATTTCTCCACAAACTCAACCACACCAAACAACAGCATCTGTGCGGAAATGCGAAAAAAAAAAAGCAAACGCGACACAGATCTTGTTGCCTTTCGCAAACAAGCGAGTTTCGCAATTGCTTGCGATGTAGTGCTGCTCGCCTCGATGAGGTCATCCGTTTGATGCCTCCCATTCTTCTCTCTCTCTCTCTCTCTCTTCGTGCGAATTTTCACTGCGCTCTCTTTCATTCGCGCGACCAGAGAGTGAGGCGAACAGGCAGCAGATCCTGTTTCCAGCATCGCATCAAATGATGCGCATGGGACAATGGGAACAAACAAGAAGCCAAACACGCAAGCTTGTTGAAGGAGCTTGCAGCTCAGCAAGCCAGATGGCTAGATTCGTGGATCTGGATGGCAGAGAGCCGCACACAACCTGACGCACAAGAGCTTGCTCGCAGACTGAGAAGCGTGCAAGCTGGCGCGACAGTCGCTGCTGCTCATGCAGTCGCCAGTGATGCACAGGAAGCATCAGCAGACGCTCGAGCAGCACTGCAGAATGAGGAATGAGCTGCAATCCACTTTTTTTCCTGATCCTTTCTGATTCTGATCCATCAACTTTTGTGTGGTTCCATCGCCTTTATCACTTTTTGATCAACTTTGCCACAATTCATCAACTCTGTTTCTGGTATTACACATTTACTTGCACAGCAAAGCTAGGTGTTTCGCACTCTCTCGACACTTTGCTTCGCGTCGCATCGTGCTCAGGAAACAGATGAATGAATTCTGGCAGGTGTTGCGCACTCGGTTCAGACAGCAAGCAAGCTGATCCTGTTCAATTAGGGATTCACTCGAATGTCATACTAAAACCCTGAACATGTGTAGTCCGATGATCCAGAACAAGAATAGTGACGCTAAAGTTCGCATGTCCTTCTTTTGTCAGCCAGATCTCTCCTGCGAACTTGTGAATCAAATAAGGCGAAACTCGCAAAAGTCGTCGCCACAGCCAGCCAATGCAAAGCGAGCACAACGCAAGCAATCATTCGAACTCAATAGACGACAGACAGCACAGCAGTCGACAGAAGCGAGCGAGCATGGCGACGCTGGAGCACAAGAGCACGCAGTTCGTGACGCAGTTCGCGGCCACCGTGTTCGCGCAGTGGAAGCAGACGCAGGAGAAGGAGCGCTTCTGGCTCAACGCGGCGTTCCTGCGCGACCTGCTGGAGGAGGCGGTGGCCAAGCTGCCCAAGATCCCGCTCAAGAGCCACCTCGTGCGCGAGCTGCAGCCCGCGGTCGCGGAGCTCAAGACGCTGCTCGAGGCGCACTACGCCGACCACCAGAAGCACGAAGGCGCGCAGAAGAAGAGCCCCAAGGGAAAGCACGCGCTCAAGCAGGAGCTGCTCAACGAGGAGGATGTGGAGCGCGCGCTCGCGACCGCGGACGACGCCAAACGACGCGAATTGGCGGCTGTGCTCGCGCTCGATGAGTACGCCACCGCCGCGACGAAGAGCCAAGGAAAGCAAGTCGCGAGTGTTGTGCAGATCGAGACGTACGTTGCGCAGCTTCAGCGTATCAGCGCGCGCAGCTACGAGTCGCCGGACGAGTTGGCTCGCAAGCGTGGCTTCTACGTGCAGCGCATCGCGCAATGCGCCGAGCAGGTCGTGGGCAAGTGGGCTGCGGACAAGAGCGGCAACTGGGACTGCTCTCCAGCGGCGCCACACAGCGCAGAGTTGCAGAAACTGCGCGCCGCGCTCCAACAGATCGTGTCGCACGACGCCGTGGTCGACTCGGACTTTGACAGCTCGAGCTCGGTGTTGCCAGCGCCATGGACGTCTTTCTACCGTCCGAGCGAGAGCGCGGTATTCCTGAAGATCGACTACGAAGAGGAGATCGCCAAGGTGTTTGGCGTCCTGTTGACGCTCGCGATCTATTTCCCGATTGTACAGGACGAGGACGACGACGAAGCCACGAGCGACGAGTCTTCCGATTCGGACAGCGACAGCCAACCGCAGAGCTCGCAAGCGGCTCTGGGCGTCAAGAAGCAGGCAAAGCTCGATTTCCTGGAGCAAGCGAAGCAGACCGTGCGCCACGTGAACTTTGCGTCCAAGAAGCGCACGGATGCGTCGTGGCTCCTTGCGGTTCTCGCGTTTGTGCACCAGCTGCCAAAGCCGAAGAGCTACAAAGAAGACGATGACGACGACGAGCTGGCGCTCGTGGCAGCAGACCAGCGCGCCTTGCAGGACTGTCTGAGCGACGTGTACTCGCGCGCTTTTGCGAACCCGGACGTGTGGGAGAACTGCTCGCTCGGTCCGGACAGCAAGGCGAACGACTTGCAGCTGTTCCAGACCATTGTGTGTCTGCGCCACGCCGTGCAGTTCATGCGCTCGGAGCGCCACCAGTCCATCCCGTCGGTGACCACTGCGACGGCGAAGCTGGTGAGCGTGCCGCTGCCGCAGAGCTTCTGGCAGTTGCTCGCGCATGCGAAGAAGATGCACGCGTCCCAGTCGCCGCTGATGCGTGAGGCGACGAAGAAGCTTTCGAAGAACAAATCCGCCAAGACGGCGAGCTCGCTGCTGAGCGCGTCTGCGGTGACCATCGAGGAACTCGCGGCACTCTCCGAGGTGTGTTGCTGATATTCGTGTTGTTATTATGGGAGTGTCAGAGTCTAAGCTTTCTCTTTGTGTGTGTGTTTTCTGTAGAGCTACGACGCGTTCCTCAGGCGCAACCCAGAAGAGCCGTTCGTCGCCAGTGTTCGCGAGACGGCGGAGGCGAACAGCAATGAAGCTGCTGCGGAGGGCGACTCGCTCTTCTTCATGGACAGCGTGGGCGGCAAGAAGAAGCAGGAACAGAAAGCGAAGGCGGGCAGCAAGCGAAAGCAGCCAGCGGCGGCGTCTAACGATCGTGCCACGAAGCAGAGGTCCGCATAGACAAGCGCCTGCTAGTTGGTGTCCGCCTCTTGCTCCAATTTATAACCGCTTTGCCATCCATCCCCTCCCTTCCCAATAGACTGCGTGTTTCATCCCATTTGCATTCGCGACTCTGCCAGCTGATTGACGTCGTTTCGTGATTGTCTGTCTGTTTCTGAGTCTGCTGCGTCGCAGCCAATCAATCGAAGGTTTGGGACTCAGACTCAGCTATCCTTCACATATGTTTTTTGAGTGGAAGCAGATACCAGTCACACATTGCATTCGATAGTCAGGAGGAACAACAGAAAGAGAAGGAAGCGATGGCGCAGGGCAAAGGATACCTCAAGAAGTCGACCAAGAACGTCAAGAACGCGAGCGCCAAGCCGTCGAAGAAGGCCAAGGCGTACGGCCACAAGTTCTCCGCCGCCAAGTTCACCAAGAAAGGAAGTACGTGTTCGTAGAGAGCGAAGAGCTGCGTAGCGTTGCAGAGCTGGTGCTTGGCTGCATGTCTCCCTGCATGCGAGTCCAGCATAACCTTATGCTCTCTCTCTCTCTCTCTGTGTCTCTCTTTCGTGTGATCGCGCACAGACCCAACGACCGAAGTGCGCCGTAACGAGACCGCGTTCAAGAAGCATGGCGACAAGTCCGTGACGGGCTTCATCAACCGCAACATCGAAGAGACGATGGCGAGTCGCGTGGTGCAGGCTGGCACGGCGTTCTCGCTGCCGGACATCAAGGCGGCGGGCAAGGAGCGCCTCAAGGAGATCAACCAGGCGGCGCGCACAAAGAAGCGCAGCCGCGTGGAGCAGAAGCTCAAGGCGCTGGAGAAGTCCATCAAGGAGCAGGACGAGGGCGTGTCGCGCACCAAGCGTCCCACCGCCGCCGCCGTCGTCAAGCGCGATTAGATGCTCGAGTGTACGAGAGTGTTTCTCTTGTTGCACGCTACGTTTTATTATAGTATTGGCTCATTTAGTAGTCTTGCGCAACTTGACTTTTGTGATTTGGGATCTGTCTGACTGTCGGGCTGCTTCCTGTGCTTACTTTGCGTTGAGCGTGCTCGCACTCGGCTTGGGTTTGTAGGTCGTGAAGTCCGGGAACAGGTGCAGCAGCACTTCGTCCGCGACGCTGAAGAGCAGGTTCTTCACAAACACTTCGTGCTGCAGGAACTCGTGCAGCTTGAGCGCCGCGTTCTCGCACGAGGTCTCGCCGAAGAGCGACACGAGCGTCGACGGGAAGCTCGCGAAGATCGCGTCCAGTGCCTCCTTGCGCAGCGTCTGCATCTCCTGCGCGCTGAGCGTTGCGGGCGGCACGGGCGGCGCCGGCGCGTCGGGGTCTGGGAACATGTACTCGCGGAAGTCGACGATCATCGCCGCCATCTTCTTCACGTCCGTGAACGACAAGTACTGCTTCTCGAGCTTGCGGAAGTGGCTCGCGCTCAGGAAAGCCTTGATGAACGACCGACTCATCGCAAAGAGCTGCCGCCGCACCATGCCGATGCCGTCAAACTCAAACACTTCGCCCACGACCGCAAAGAGACTCACCTCGAGCTTCTGCAGGATGCGCATCTTGGTCTCCTTGGAGCTCGTCTCCGGCGCGACCCACTTCCCCTTTCGCCACTTGCCGTTCTCCATCATGAGCACTGGATTGCTGGTACCTCCTCCACCACCAACGCTATTGCCGCCTCCTGTGGTGAATGGCGACCCAGACGCAGCCGTTGGAGAAAGCGGGTACTCGCTGCGAAACTCGGACGCAGTCGAACCATTGACAATGGGCGAAAGCGGGTGGAGGCTCAAACCCGAGTTCGCAGCAACCACGTTCATGGCGTTGCTCAGCAACAGGAATTTTTGCACCACGGGGCTCTGACAGAGCGTGTCGCACGCCAGCAGGCTCTGCACAAACTCCTCCAGCACGTACAGGCGCTTGTCATACGAGAGCGCTGCAACGGGGAGCTTCTTGAGACTCGGCTCGACAGTGAGCAGCTCCATGTAGTCCACGCCTTTCCAGTGGCACGCGTGGCACCCAGCGCCGTGCTTCTTCTCCTGCTTCTTGAGCTTCTCGTGCAAATTCTTCTCCAAAACTTCAAAGTCCTGGAACGTCTTCACGACACTCCACGCATAGGATGCCTCGTCTTTCACAAACACAGTGACCTCGAACTTGGGGGTAGCGGCGCTTTTGCTGCTACTGGTGCTATTGGGGTTGGTTGCTTCGGGGTCACTGCCACCACTACCAGAGGTGTTGGCTTGGCTGTGTGTGGCTGCATTGCCATTGCTGTGGCTGATAGCGGACGACGATGGTGCGCCATCGCCAAGACTGTCGCGATCTCGCTCGCGAGTAAAGTATTTGCCCACATGCGCCTCGATCTTGAGTTTGCACTTGCTCGTCAGTCGGTCGTAGCACGAGCCGCACACTTGGGCTTTCTTGGAAGCCTCGAGCGGCGGAGGAAAGACGAGGAACGCGAAAAACTTGTGGCACGAACCGCACACTCGCTGCTGGCAGCTCTGACACGTGCCGACTGCACTTGACCCTCCATTCCCGACCAGCAAAGGCGTGAGACAGCGAAAGCAGAGATTGTCCTCGTCGTCCACATCCAAAGTCAATCGTCGATTGCTGTCTTCAACAGCAGCGGATCCGGTGGTGGTCGACCGAGTCAGCGCCAGCACAGTCTTCACTTCCTTATCCGACGACGCAGTGTTCGATCGCCGCAGCAAAGGGATGGACCCGCGCTTCTTCCTTCCGGGCGACTCCGTCTTCTTGGGCGTGAGCGAGAACTTGTCGGGGCTCTCTAGCGCCAGCGCCAGATCTGCGATCGGACTCGAGAGCATCGATTTATCGAAGCTATTTGATCGCCGCTTCATCAGCGTCCTTGGCGACGGAGTCGAAACGACCGCGGTGTCGTCTGTCTTTGCTTTCCCTCGCTTCGATGAGTCGAAGAAGTTTTTGATGTTGCGCACCTTGCCTGCTCCAAGCGTGACGACCGTGGAAGTCGGAGCCACAAGCAGTGACGCTGCGCCAAACAGCGCTGGTGGGGGCGACGAGACACTCGCCTTTTTACCGCCGCCGTTAGTGTGCGAAGTTGGTCGAGCAGTTGATGTGGGGGTTTGGGGAACAGGGCAAAGAGAGAGCACTGGAGGCAGCTGCCGCCGCCTTCGAACCCACTTGCGTCTGCGGACCGAGTCGAATTTCTTCTCCTTGTCATGGAAGCGGTCTTCATATGTCTTCGCGTACTCCCACAACAGCCCCGGAGCGACATCCGCATCGAGTGCCGAGTCCACGCTGCTGCTAACAACTTGCTTCTTGGCTTCGAGCGTCCAGTCGCCTTCCCAGATCCACTCGGACGATGGAAGCTCATGCCATCGCTTGTCGTGCGTTTTCGTCCAGCCGTGGATCGGGACGTACCGCTCAATCTCCCACACGCTCTCCAAGACACGCACAGCAGTGGCGCTACTACTGTTCGAAGAGCTCCGATTCGCGCGCGTGCTCGACGGCGACGAGACGCCAAACGCTTCGTCCATGTCGCTCTTCCTGCCCAGCAAGTACGGGATCTCGAGCGCGATCGTGATCTTGTTGAGCTGGAACAAACTCTTGAGCACACTCTCCATCAACTTGCCATTGCGAAAGACCGACTCGTCGTGGTCGTAGAAGCGCTCCGTGAGCTTCTGGTTCAAATGCAGTGCTGTGACGTACTCCCAGAGCATGCCTTTCTCGAGTGCGACCAGCATCCATTGCACACCGCGCGTCGAACAGAAAGATTCACTGTCCGCGCATTGTGGGCACTTGGTGGACACAAACTTCCAGTGTTCGTTCAAGAACGGCGTCTCTGGCCGGTCTTGCGCAAGGTAGTTCCAGTAGTGCTGACTGCCTCTTTGTCCTCCGTTGCCGCTGTTGTTGCTCTCCATGCCCAATCCTCTCGGTGACGAGAACGAAAGTTGCGCCACCATGTCGTCTTCCTCCAGTTCATCATGAAAATCCGAGTACCCGAGCATGAAGACATCCTCCATCGCCGACAGAAACTCAAAGAGCTCCCGGGATCTCGCCGAGCTGCGCATCTCCGGACGCTCCCGACACATTTTGGCGTAGTCAGCAATCGTTTTGTCCAGCAACTGCACCACACGCTCTCGCACCATCGGCGCAGATTTGAATGGATCGTCGTCAACTTGCTCTTCCTCTGCGCCACAATCGCCATCAGATTCAACGTCGATCTCCAAGTTGCCGCTCACCCGTGTGGGCGATGGCGGCTCAGAGGAATCCCCACCACTCATGTTCAAATCATCCTCTGTGAGCGGCGGAGGTGTCAAGGCTTCGTCATTTGTGGGCGTCATGGGACTCATCATCATCGGACCGTCACCTCGTCGCAGCGCTTTCTGGAAAAGCATCCCTGGTTTCTTCATCATGCGAGCTGCCGCCTCCTTCGACGAGAAGCCGCCTCCACCTGAACCTGGCGTCTCCGGGTCATTCGGATGTCCACTCAGCGTACGGAACCTTCGTTTCACCTTGTGGATGGACGAATTGAGACCCGAGCTGAGATTCGCCTTCATGTTCTTGAGGTCGTCGATGTGACCAGCGTTGCCATTCCCAGACTTGGATCCTCCCGAGGACGATCCTGGCAAGAACGCACGCGGCGTCTTCAGGCGCGACGCTCTTGGGATGCTGATTCGGTCGTCGAGGGATGAAAACAAGGAGCCAAAGTGCTGTTTCCTCCCGCGGCCACCGCTTGTCGCGGCGTTGCTGTTGCTGGAAGCGTTTGAATGAAACACCCCATCCCCCAGCTCATAGTTTGCCGCATCGGTCCAGTCCTCTCCGTCAAAGACGACCTCCGCCGTCCCACCAGTAGCCGAGGACGCCGCATGGCTGACTGCATCCACGACAGCTAGGAACGCGGCTTCCGCCTGCTCGCCGCTCCGTTTCGTCGCCTTGTAGAGGAAGGTTTTCGTGAGCCGCAGCTTGTTCAGTGTCATCCCTACCCCACCAGTGCTGCTAGTCGACGAGCTCGGGATGTGTCCGGTGGGCGAAAGCGGTCCGATGCTGTCCTTGTCGGCGAGGAACGACTGGAGAGCTGCTAGCACCAGCTCATTCGCGTACCGAGGCTGCGAGTACTCGGCTATGGGCTTGAGGATCTTGAACGCCACAGCTTCGCGCATGAGATTCATGACCATCGACACAAACACGTTCGAGTCGTGCTGATACCCGAGCTGCGGCTTCAGCTGCATGAGCACCTGGGATGCAACGTGGCGCAAGTAGATCACTTCGGGACTCTCCTGCGGAGGTTTCTTCGATGAAAAAGCCGTGGAGCTAGCGCTCGCTGAAGAGCTACTGGTAGCGGAAGGAGGCGGCGCCACTGCTGCACAGCCTGGATGGAGAAACGGCGATTTTTGCGCGAATGCCGCGACGAACTCTTGTCGTTTCTGCAGGTTCTCGTCGTTCTCTTCACCCTGGAACACATCTGGGAAGTCCTCTTCCAGCTGCTCGTAGGTCTCGCGGAACCAACCGAGGTGCAGCCGCAGCATCTCGATAGCGTTCGCGGCGATCGCGAGCGCCTGTGACGAGTCGATCTCCAGCACGCGCGCGGTCAAGGCGCCGAGCAGATCTGCGAGCAGGAACTCGAGGTCGTTGGGGAAGTCCTCGTTGCTGGGCGAGATGGGCTGGTACCAGTACGAGACGTAGTCGCGGATCGCGAGCTGCACAAAGAGCGCGATCTCGTCGCAGATCTCCTGCGGCAGGTTCCACGACGTGCGCAGGTGCGCGCCGATCGGCAGGCGCTTGACCACTTTGAGCTGGAAGCTCGCGTCCGTAATGCCCATGGAGTGAGGGGGAGCATTGAGGATACTGCCATTGCTACTTCCGGCAAGTGAACCACCGCCACCGTAGCCATAGTCGCCGCCATTGAAGCTCGTGCGTCCGCCGCTGCTGGAGCGATGGCGGTAGCGCTGGTAGAAGTTGAACTTGGTCCACGCCTGGTCGTAGAGCTCCTGCTCCTTCTGCAGCTGGTACGAGCGCAGCACCCACCAGAAGCTGCCGCTACCCACGAGCACGACCGCGAGCTGCAGCACGCGCACGCAGAGCCAGTAGACCGCGCGCAGCACCGCCAGCAGCAGCGCGTGCTGCGTGAGCGCGAGCAGCACCACGAGCGCTGGCACCGCGTGCCACACGAGTCGCGTCCGCAGCGCCTCCATCACGAAATGCTCTTCCTCTTGTTGCTATGTACAGCAGTCGGCTCTTTCACGAAGCGCTTTCCCCGTCACTCGCTTTTAATGGGAAAGCCAACTCTGGATGCCACACATCATACAAACATCCATAGTAAACAAGTCAGTATGTCAAGCAAGACTCAATCGTGGACACCATAACGCATGAGAGACGTACGCTGCTCATGCGACGCGCGCGACCAGCGTCAGCGTGTGCGGAGAGAGGGAGGACGGCGCGGAGAGCTCAATTGGAGACACACACACACACACGAAGGCGCGCGGGCAAAGCGTCTGATGGATGCTGGGCAGTGAGCGTTTTCAGCTTTTGCAGATAAGGGGGAAAGGCATCAATCTTCCTTCAACGCAAGTCGACGATAAATAGCGTGGGCCCCGCTATACAAGGCGAGTCACTTTAGCGTGGGCTACGTTATGTTGGGGTGCGAGCAATGCTAAAAGTTACGTTTGCTGGTTACGCTGGGTACGTTACGCGCTCACTTGATGTTGCTTGTGTGTGATTGGTGGTGTCCACAGAGTCAGTTATCTTACCGCACTCACTCGAGTCACAGAATTTAAGCAGTAAAATTCCCATTAGTTCGCTCAAGTCCACATTGGCACTATTTGGCAGATGTTATATTCCGCAACAACCAACTGAAGACGTAAAATACGATATAAACTACCGAGACTCTGCTCCTTCTTTTGTGTGCGCTTTCTTGACTCAGCATTTTGGTGGAAGCAACGCAACGCAAAGCAGCCAAGATGAGTCTCTGGCGCGGATCCAGCGCGCTCCTGCGCACGAGCAGCAGCAAGGTGTGGGCGGCAGCCCCACGCGCGACGTTCTCCACGGCCGCGACCGCCTCGGTTCCCGCGACGGCGCAGACCGCGATCTCGCTCGACAAGAAGGAGTGGACGCCAGAGAAGAAGCGCACGGGCTTGCTCGCCGTCAAGGTCGGCTGCCTGCCGGTGTGGGACCACTACGGCTACCGCCACAACTGCACGGTGCTGCAGGTGGAGGAGTGCCAGGTGACCCAGGTGAAGACCGCGGACCGCCACGGGTTCAACGCCATCCAGCTCGGCGTGGGTCTGCGCAAGGCGCGCAACGTGACCAAGCCGGTGCTCGGCCACTTGGCGAAGGCTGGTGTGCCGCCAAAGCGCCAGCTGCAGGAGTTCCAGGTGTCGGAAGACGCGTTGTTGCCGCTCGGTAGGGACTCTCCTCGGTGTGTTTACGCGGCGACTAGACTGATCATAGCAGCCAAGCGACTCACCTCTCTCTCTCTCTTCCTCTTGACTGACATGTTGTGATGGTAACAGGAACCACGCTTTCGGCTCTTCACTTCACGCCTGGTCAGTTCGTCGACGTCTGCGGTACCAGGTAAGCGCCACCTGTATATATAAGCGGATGGATAGCTGCAATTGCTCACTACTAACGCGCTGTCGTCGTGCTTACTATCTCAGCAAGGGCAAAGGGTTCCAGGGTGTCATGAAGCGCCACAACTTTGCCGGCCAGCCAGCGTCGCACGGTAACTCGAAGACCCAGCGTCACATGGGTTCCACGGGCCAGTGCCAAGACCCGGGCAAGGTGTTCAAGGGCAAGAAGATGCCTGGCCGCATGGGCGGCGAGCGCGTCACGCGCGACAACCTCTGGGTCGTCAAGATTGACTCGGAGCGCAACCTGTTGTACGTCAAGGGCACGGTGCCAGGCAACAACGGCGGCATTGTGCGCGTGACCGACGCGCGCAAGAAGAAGCCGACCGCGCCACTGCACTACCCGACGTTCATCGCCGCCGAAGGCGAAGAGCTCCCAGCGGAGATCATGGCTCCTCACGGCGACTTGGATCCATACAACTACGACGAGAAATAGAGAAAGCAGTCGACGGGTGAACAGCAGCAGCAGAGAGAGAGAGAGAGAGAGCAGAGAGAGTGTCGTCATCTCGCCAGTGAGCACCCTGTCCGTCCGTCGAGTCATTCAGCCAACCTGCCTGCCTTTTGTCGACCAGTAATCCGTTTGCTCCACATCTTCGTGCTTGACGAGACACAGCCGTCTTCAAGTTCTGTCTTTGGCTGCAAAGCGGACAGGGGCGAAGCGAACGAGAGGGATGAACCAGTGGACATGTGCGAGCAATGGAGAGAGTGGGGCGATGCGATAGACAATTGGAAGGCGTGGTTGGTCGAACGAGTGGGCGAATGGTGTGTGGTGTTGTCACTGCGAGGAGCTCTCTGCGGTAAATAAAAGCACAAACAATACAACACAAACAATACAGACCCGGTCTGGTGGGTGCGTTTTGCAACGTATCTATCGCATTGGACATGATGAGCTCCTGAAGGACTAATGATGTGGCCAATACTGATGAATTGGTCCATCCCAGGAGCGCACAGGTGCTGTGCGGAGTCTCATGATGAAACCCACCACCTGATCATCATCGCGCTGACTACACAGGCACGTCGTCAGTGTGCATACGGTACGTTCAGTGCGCGCAGTGACACCGTAGCTAATGGCGGCGCAGCAGGACGCTTTGGAGAACGTTCTGCGTGCAGCCCCATCGCTACGCAGTCGAGCAGAGTGAGTGCACTCCGATTGTAGCTGCTCACTGGCGATTATCAGGTGTATTGACCAGCAAATCCATCCGCCTCATCCATCGCTGCTCCTACAGTGTTGCAATGCAGCGCGCGAGGACGACAGCGAAGAGCCTCATCCCCTTCCGAGCATTCTTCTTTCGGTTGTTCCATTTCTCCAGAGCAGCGAAATCGCGGATGGATCCGCGGGTGCAACAGTATTAACAAAAGATGTGGGGACTCGCGAGTCGGAAGCGACAGTCGCAGCAGCAGGCAAAGCTATAATACTCGTCTGTGGCTCGCGGGCGTCCTGCTCGGTGGCGGCTGGTGACGCTGAGCACTACAGACGCATAGTGGCGAGCGGCCGCACACACGCGTGGACGCTCGTTTGCGAGTCTGCGATCGATCGGTCATCCGCTTGTTTACCAGCAGACGCCTATTGTGTGGTTGCAGCCAAGCGATCATGAGCCAATTGCGAGAAGGTGAGGGCTCCCCAGTTATTAATGAGGAATGCGGAAGCAGACGCCATGCAATACTTTCAGTTCCGCAAAGGCGCTTCCAGCTCATAAAGAGCGCGCGCTTCAGGCAAAACCATCCGGAGCAACGTGGCTTTTACAGCGCCGACTGTAGCTACTATTCAGTGAGTAGTCAGAAGTCCCTCCTCTCTCGCCACCCGAACTACCTCTTTAAGATGGACAAAATGTCTAGAAACGTCTAGAAACTCATCACAAACACCTTGCTAAAGTATGCGGACGGGCTGCTACTTGCGGCACGCATTACGAGAGACTTTCCATCACCCAGCTCTGCGTAAAAGTATCCACCCAGCTGCTCCACCAGGAGCTCCGAACAGCGGATACCAACAACATGAATGGGTGCGCGGGCTCGCATAGCCGCTCGAGCGCTGCGTGCAGCCTCCAGCTGGACGGTGCACTCTTTTCCACAGGCAGGCGCTGTTACAGTTCTATCAAGCGGCTTTCGGTAAAGGTCCCTAAAGTAAGTACGTGCATTACCAGAAGCGCTCGTCTGTCCGCCAGTCTGCGCGTCATGTGGTGGGCGACGTCTCTGCATTCGCACCGGTCAATGCTTTTACATGCGAACGGCGGAGCTATTCAGCGAGTGGGGTTTGGCGACGGCCTCCCCAAACGCTATGATCATTCGTCGTTTTGCGCTGCCCCACCGCGTCGAACCCCGCATCTCCCCATCCCACCCGCCCCCTTCCTGTCTCCTTCTCGTCGTGTCTTCCGTGCGTGAGTCCGTGTGCGTTCCTGGTTCGTTTGCATCAGCCAAGTCCTCAAGTCCCCAGTCCAACCTCCTCCCCCCACACTCGCTCTAAACAATGTGGAGCTCCATCAAGATCGCAGCACTGGCACTCGTGGCGCTCA
>JAASFO010000375.1:0-23550 GCA_023333815.1 Globisporangium recalcitrans
ACTACTGACCTAGGAGCGAGGCAGTTCTTCCAAAGGCGGAGACCGACTGACCAGCGCAGCGACGTTGCTGTTCAAGTGGACACCAAGCATCCAACCGCCTCGCCAGTGATCCTCTCTCTTTGTTTCTACCTAATGCCTCTTTTTCATTCACGATTGCATCTTTTTCGCTTCTTCGAATGGAAGTGATGAGTTGGTTTGCATGTTTGGAATGGCCCTATACAGGAAACTCTTCTTCATGAAACACTGTTGACAAAAACCAGCTTTCTTGAACAGAACCTGGTTGACGTGGGCCACATGGATTAGAGAAGATGTCAGTCTGACCAGTCACCTCCCAAAATGCATGATGCATTGGTCTCTGAAGTCGCAACTACGACTGATGTCTTACGGAGTGCAAGTGAAGGGTTTGCGCAATGAGGGGCGTATCTGCTTCCCTACCTGCACAAGCTCATATCGAAAAGGTTTGAAACACCAGTCGCATTTTGTGTTTAATGCATTCCAAGGATCACAGCTGAGCATGTCTGGCAAATTCCAAGTGCGTTTGATGGGCACTCTCCGTTTTAAACGCGTTTTGTACGTCTCTCTGCTCCAGTTTGATACAGTCGGGTCGCGAAAAGGTTTTTTGTGTCCGCACAAGTTCTATTTTATCTGCCACTCGAGCGATAATCAGGCAAACGCAAAAGACAGCAAACAGTCCTCCTCGATCACAAGGAAAGTGAGAGGACGACACAGCACACGAGCGCGTCTCTGTCGATCTCTCCATTTGTCTGCGTAGCTCTCTCGGCGTATTTGCGCCGTGCCCTCTTCCCCGTTATCCACCCACCCCCTATCTTGGTCATGACGGCGCCGGTCGCGATGTCCGACAAGGAAGTCGAAGCGAGTCTGTCGCTGCTGCACATGATGCAGCCGCTCGCGACGACACCGACGACACTGACAGCAGCGGCGTCTCCCCCCGCCGCCGAGGTCAGTTGCTGCTTGTGTGCGTGCTCAACGTGAAATGCTGGTGTGCTGACCCCTCCATCGATTGTCATTTGGCTCTCGGTGTACAAAGGTGGCGATCAAGCAGGAAGGGGTCCACGACTCACTCCTGCGCGTGGTCGCGAGTCAAGCCGACGCGCTCGCGCTGTCGAGCTGCGGTGTCGATGGTGACGGCGAAAGCGACTCGTTGACGCCGCGTGGGTTCCTCAAGCGCAACACGCAGCTGACGACGCTCTCAAGGGAGCTGAGTCTCGACGAGCTGCGCGCGCACTTCGGGAAGCCGATCGTCGAGGTCGCCAAGGAGTTTGGGATCTGCACGACGTTCTTGAAGAAGATCTGTCGCCGCTGCGGGATCAAGCGCTGGCCGCATCGCCAGATCCGGTCGCTCCAAAGGACGATCCAGATGCTCCACCAGGCGGAAGCGAACGCCTCGACCCCGCAGGAGAGAATGAAGTTCTCGAACCAGATCGCGCAGCTCGAAACCAAGAAGCGCGCTGTGATCCAAGACCCGGACGCCAACGGGAAGCTCAAGCGCGTGAAGAAGTGCAGCACCAAGAGCAGAAGCAGTGGCGGCAGCAACAGCAGTCGCAGCTCCAACTCCAAGAGCGAGGATGACGACGTCGACATGGACGCGTCCGACGATGGGGATGACGAGGACGAAGCGATGCGCCTGCTCCAAATGACTGGCGTCCATCAACCAGCAGTGACCGCTGAGATGGAGCCCAAAATAGCCGAATCTGAGTCAAAACTGACTCGCAGTCCGATCCAAAAGGACGCCGCAAGTTCAGTTGACGGGACCCTCGATCCGATTCTTATTGTGGATCCCACCAGCGCTTCTCCATCGCGCTCGACACCCACGTCTGTTGCCAAGACTCCGATCGCCTCCTCAAAGTCCAAGTGTTCGTCCCCAGACGAGAGCACTGGCAGCTCCGAGTCTTCCCAGGGTCTCAAGATCTCGCCAAGCAACCGGAAGATCCTGCTCGGTGCAAAGAAGTACGACGCTGATACGCGCCTGCGGAGCTCTTCGATGGGATCGCTGCAGGACGACAACGAGCAGCCGGAAGACCTCGCGGTGACCGAAGTGTCGTGAGTGCGTGGATGATGGATGGGAGGGAGGAGAATGGAGGGAGGGAGAACGTAGAAATAGTATAGCGAGGAAGAAGAAAAAGGTAGAAGAAAAAAAGCCGCATATTGGTAGTTTTAGGATAAATGTGAGCTGCGTGTGATTGCTTTTGCTTGACGATTGAGGTGAAAGGTTGCGTGTCAAGATGCGATTTTGGTCAAAAAGTAATAACTCAAACGTTTGATGGCAGTTCGAGTGGTTTAGTTGACTTCATGGCTATATTGGCAGATTACTTCTTCCATGTTCGCATTTTGAGAGTTGCTGCAATACGATGCGCAAACTGCTCCTTTCTCTTAGGTACGATACACTTTTTGTCCAGATTTCCTTCATTCTGTGACGACCGACACTTTGACAGCGAAGATGACGGACGACGCGCGTGGCCGCTGGTTTGCTCCTGCGGACGCCGGCGCCAGCAGCTCAGCAGACAGCGGCGCAGCGCAGCACGGAGACGCGGCGTCTTCTGCTTCGTCCTCTGCCACGAAGCCCTCGTTCGACTGCAACATCTGCCTCGACACGGTCTCGAGCCCCGTGGTGACGCTCTGCGGCCATCTCTACTGGTACTGACGCGCTCGCTCGCTCTACTGAAGAGCTCCTGTGCTGATTACTGGCGCTTTAACGCTAACTATGCGAGCCGCTGTTCTCGCTTGTGTTGTTGTGCAATGTTGTCGATGCAGCTGGCCATGTCTCTACCAGGTGCAGTGTGCATTTCACTTTAACTCGCACAGCGATCGCGCTTTTGACGCTGACGGAATGACTCGATGAGCGCTATGTACGCAGTGGATGGAGTCGCGATCCGAGTGCCCAGTGTGCAAGGCCGGCGTCAGCGTCGAGAATGTGATCCCAGTCTACAGCCGCGGCGCCGACTCGACAGATCCGCGGTACAAACGCTTCTGATTGTCTGAGGCGATGCTGCGTCCAAATCTGATCGACCAGTGTGGTTCTTCTCGGGTCTGTGTATCCACTATTATGCGCATGCGATCTTTTCTGCGGACGACAGAACGCAAGAGATGAGTGAAAACGGCATCCCGAGCCGCCCTCGCGGACAGCGTCCCGATGCTGAGCAGCTCCACAGACGAAGACCACGTCAGGTGAGACACAGAGCAATTCGTTTCTTTGGTACGCTCACGCATTCACGCCACGTCTGGTGCTTTTGTGTGGCGGTTGCAGTTCGGGATGTTTAATAACCAGGGCGGGTTCTCCATGTCGCCGACGATTGGCTTCTTTCCCGCGCTCTTTGGCATCCCATTTGTAAGCTGCTTGCGCGCATTGCTGTTGTTGTTTTGTCAGCGTATTGCCGCATGGGGGTGGGTGGTTGTCCTCACACCGTGTTGCGCTGTGCTTTTGACTACAGCAACCGCCTGCTGCGGCCACGCACCGTCCTGATGGCACGCCGCTGACGCCGATGGAGGTGCGCCAGCAGATGCAGCAGGCGTTCCTCTCGCGACTGCTCTTGGTGGTCGGCAGCCTCGTGATCCTGTGCCTCTTGACATTCTAGGCGCTTTTCTAAGATCCAAAACAACCGAGTCGTCGTGCTTTTCGCTCCAACATGCAACGTGTATGTGTGTAATGAATACAAACTATATAGCAAACGAATGCCGATACTGCTCACTTACTTATGCGATAACTTCATATCTAAGCTCTCATCCCACTTCGTGTTTCGCGCTCATGGACACTGGTCGGTCGGCATCGCGCAAGCGATGTCGAACACCAGCTTGCCGGCCTGCTCGCGCACCTCCACGTGGCTCTTAGCCTGCAGGCGACCCGAGATGATCAGCTTGCTCAAGTCGGTGACCACGTGCTTCTCTATGTATCGCTTGACTGGGCGAGCTCCGTACTGCGGGTCGTACGATTCCTCGAGAATCACGTCCAGGGCTTCGACACTCACGTTCATCGTCATCTGGGATTCGTTCAGGCGCTTGACGACCGAGTCGAACTGCAAAAGCACGATCTGGCGCAGCTGAGCTCTGCCCAGAGGCTCAAACACGATGATGTCGTCCAGGCGGTTGAGCAATTCCGGTCGAATGGTGTGGCGTAGCTGCTGCAGGACGAGCTCGCGCTGGTGCGCGAAGTTCGACTTCGCCTGGTCGTTCTCGATCTTGATCTTCTTGTTCGCGCGAGGAGAGAGCTCGTTCTCAAACAGCAGATGCTCCGCTCCAATGTTGGACGTCATGATCACGACCACATTCGTAAAGTCGACCGTTCTTCCGTGGGAGTCGGTCAAGCGACCATCATCCAGCACTTGAAGAAGGATGTTGAGGACTTTGGAGTGCGCTTTCTCGATCTCATCCAGAAGGATCACGTTGTACGGGTTGCGACGCACAGCTTCGGTCAGTTGCCCGCCTTCTTCGTGTCCGATGTAGCCTGGCGGCGCACCAATCAAACGCGCAACAGAATGCTCCTCCATGTACTCCGACATGTCGATGCGGACCATGTGCTTGTCGTCATCGAAAAGCTCGAACGCCAGTGCCTTCGCAAGCTCGGTCTTGCCGACACCGGTAGGACCCAAGAACAGGAAGCTGCCAGTTGGTTGCTCCCGACGAGCAAGACCGGCACGCGAGCGAATGACAGCGTCGCACACCGACTTGACTGCATCTTCTTGGCCAATCACACGACTGTGGATTCGGTCTTCAAGGTGCATCAAGCGGTCACTCGTGCTCGACGTCAACCGCGCGACTGGGATGCCGGTCCAGCGAGCAACAACTTGGCAAACCTGCTCTTCGCGAACCACTTCTTCGACGAGCTTGTCGTTCGTACCGTTTTCGTCTTGCGTCTTCTTGTTGACTTCAGCTTGCGTGATTCGTCGCTCGACGTCTGGAATCGCGTAGTACCTTAGATCAGCCACGGTCGACAAATCTTGGTTTCTCTCGGCTTTCTGGACTTTCAGCTGGAGTTGCGCGAGCTTGTCCTTCAAGCGACGGATCTCGTTCACGCGCTCCTTCTCCGCTTGGTGCTTCAAAACCAGAGGTCGCAGCTCGTCGCTGATCGTGTTCAGCTCTTCTTGCACCTTCTTCAAGCGCTGCTTGCTCATGTCGTCCTTCTCTTTCGCAAGAGCCGTCGCCTCGACTTGGAGCTGCAGCTGTCGTCGTTCCAGCTCGTCTATCACTTCAGGCTGACTGTCCAGTTGCACGCGAACGTTTGCGCACGCTTCATCGATGATGTCGATCGCCTTGTCCGGCATGAAGCGCTGCTTGATGTATCGATCAGCAAGCTTCGCTGCAGCAACCAGAGCTCCGTCAAGGATCTGGACACCGTGGTGCGCCTCGTAGCGCTCTTTCAAGCCACGCAGAATGCTCACGGTGTCAGTCACGGACGGTTCTTTCACGAGAACTTGCTGGAACCGACGCTCAAACGCCTTGTCCTTCTCAACGTGCTGACGGTATTCGTCCAGTGTGGTTGCGCCGATGCATCGCAGCTCACCACGAGCCAGCATCGGCTTGAGCAGGTTCGCCGCATCCATCGCACCAGACGTCGCCCCAGCGCCGAGAATCAGGTGCATCTCATCGATGAACAGAATGATCTTGCCGTCGCTATCCTTGACTTCCTTCAGCACGGCCTTGAGTCGTTCCTCGAATTCGCCGCGGTACTTCGCGCCGGCGATCAGCGCACCCATGTCCAAGCTGATGACCTGGCAGTTGAGGGATTCCGGGACATCACCCACGACGATGCGATGCGCCAATCCTTCGACGATCGCCGTCTTGCCGACACCAGGCTCGCCAATGAGCACCGGGTTGTTCTTGGTCCTTCTCGACAAGATGCGAATTACGCGTCGAATCTCTTCATCGCGTCCGATCACTGGATCGATCTTGCCGGCTTCAGCGAGCGTCACCAGGTTCTGCCCGTACTTGTTCAATGCATCGTACAATTCTTCCGCATTAGCGTTCGTCACAGACCGTCCTTGACGCATTTTCTTCACTGCAGCCTTGGTCGGTTCTTCCTCCATCGAGTTCGCTTTCAGGATCGCTGCCGTTTGAGGGTACGAAAAAAGCGCTATCACCAAGTGCTCAACCGGCGTGTGCGTGTCCTTCATCTCCTTGCGCAGCTTGTTCGCGTGCTTGAGCACTTTCGTCATCGCCGAGTCGAAACTCACGCTGTCCGGCGGCGGATTCTGCGATGGCATGAGCTTCAGTTGCTTCTTCACATCTCGCAAGATGCCGTCTATATTCGCTCCGTTCACATTGTCTGCGAGCTGCTTGGCGAGTCCCTCTCGGTCCACAAAAAGCGCTTCCATCAGGTGCAGCGGTGTCACCTGCGCGTGGCCGTACTCTTCCGCAAGCTCTTTCGTGCTGTTCAAGACCTCGATCGACTTGTCGGTGTACTCCTGCGGGTTCATCTTGTCGTGGTGCTTGCTTGCTTGCTCTCTCTCTCTCTGTGTCTCTCTTGCTTCTTCGTGTCCTTCGCTTGTTGTCTTGAGCGCAAATTCGGAAATGGTGAGTGCAGGATGCGAGCTCACCTCAGCATTTTAAATGGACGGCTTTGTTAATGGACGACGCGTTCGTTGTGCGTGTCTCGATCGCTTCAACTTGCTCTGTGTTTGAGAGTGTTCGTGGAAGGGTTGATGCGGAAAACAACTTGGTTTTTGTAAGGGTCGTGAGTGGGTGTTGATTGTCGAGATAATTCGAGCTTTTCACGAAAGTTCTCGAAATACATGCAGCTCATTTGTTTTCTCGACAAATAGCGATTCTTCGTAGCCTTCACTACAGAATATTCGCGTTCTGCATTCAGTATGAAGGGTTTTCATCGGATCAGAGCTTAAGGAAATGGGTACACAGAGATGGCATCACCTGTGACAACCACATCGACTCATCGCCTCATATCGAGTCTTTTCTAGAAGCAGCACATACGAGCGCCACATCCACCGGCACAAAGCACCGTCGCAAGTCATGAGCAGTCACGCGGCTGTGGTGTCACACCAGAAGTGAATTCCACTTCTCTCTTTACCTAGTCTTCGCGCTTAAAGTGCTGGTGCATCTTGCCGTCGAGAAAGTTCTTGAATCGCTTGCGCTCGTCGCACGAGAACCACATGCTCATCACGTACCGCGTGCCGCTCTCCACCTTGCGCACTTGGTGCAGATTCTCCTTCCCAGCAGTGAACATCATGAGACGAGCGCGCGCAGGCTCGACGATCTGCTCGCTCTTCTTGTCGATGAACGCGAACAAGCCACCCGTGAACTCGTCCTCGTAGTCAGACAGATAAAGCAGCCCCGAGTAGTCGTAGTGGTGCGTGTTGTCCTTGTCAACGTGAGGATGCCTAACATGGCAGGAGAGTGGAAACAGTGAGCATACCACGTAAGCTCGAGCACATAAGCCAGTCAAAGCGCAGCCTCTCACCAGTACTCGTCGTGGATTTCCGTGGGGCTCCACGACGCATTGCCGACCAGCCTCGTGATGAACGTTGGCGCCGTGAAGTAGAGAAACTCCAGCTGGAATTCCTCCATGAGCGCCAATCGGATCTTCTCAATCGTTCTACAGAGCGAGTCATACAAGTCAGTCGAAATGGCGCATCGCACGAGCAAACAATCCAGGGCTACGCTTGTCATTGTACCTTCGATAGAGAGCAAACTGCTCGGCCGTGAAGCGTGGGATCGGCGGCGAGTTGCGGTCTTTCTGGTAGATGTTCACGAGCCCCTGGCCGTCCTTCACGTAGCCCGTGTTCACGTCCATGATGGTCGGTCCGCCGAGTCTCGAGCGGTTCGCCATGCCCGTCTTCGCGATCTCGCGCAGCTGCATCACTTCCTCTGGCGTCACGAACTTGTCCTTCACGGCGCGACCGCACGCCTTGCCGAACTTGTGGCAGCCCTCGACAAAGCCCTTGCTCGATTTCTGTTGTGTACGAATCAACCCGAATGGTACGCACGTCAGCACAGGCTAATCGCCAAGCCACCATGCCAGCACGCAGGCAGTGCATCATGCATTACCTTCTTCATGTAGCATGGCACGTCGATCCGCTTGCGCTCAACCACCTCGTTGCGTGACAAGTAGCTCCCGCCCGCACTCTGCTTTGCCGCCGCCGCCGCCGCCGCCGCCTTCGAAGCCGCGCGCTGTGGCATCAGATACAGGCGGTTCACTGCGAAGAAGAGGATGAACGCAACCACCAAATACGGCAGGATCGTGGCTGCCACGCTCGTGGATGACTTGGCATTCTTGCCCTTCTTGCCAGCTGCTGCTGCCGCCGTCTTGTGCGCCGGGCGCTTGTCGCTCGCTGCGTCCGCTCTCTCCTTCTTGGACACAGCCTTGCGCGCCATTGCGATTGTGCTTTGCTGTGTGTGACGCCAAACAAAGAAGTGTGCTTGATGCTGATGCGCATTTTTCGTGAGCTGGTGAGCTTCTAGGCGTTGATTGGCTGGAAATGAAGATATGGAGTGTGATTGGTATAAAATCGACTCGCTGATTACTGTCAGCACTTCATGAAGACAAGCATCCAGCACCTCGATAAGCAAGCTCACATCTCTTCACCACTCAGCTACTTGTCTCTGCTGCAGATGCAGAACCACTAGAAGCGACCGCGCCGCTAGTCTCCTTCTCCTGCTCCTTCTCCAGCACCGAGCAGACGTACTCGAGATTCCCCGCGATGCCCTGCAAGTCGATCTCTGTCGCCGTCGCCCAGTCTTCAAACTTGTCCATTCCCTATTCAACAGGCAGCACCGCAACGGCGAACGGTTGCTGTCAGCGCACTTTCGAGAGCTCGCTGACACAGCAGCATGGACTGCTTTCGTTGAAACACATGGACAGCTTGCGTGCAAGTACCCACCTCCAATGCACCTCTCAAGCGCTTCTGCTCGGACTTCCACTTTGCCGCGCGCTGGTACAGACCGTTGACGCTCTTGGTAAAGTTGAGCGCCTCGAGCTCCGCGTTGCGCTGTGCCGAGATCGCGCTCTCGAGCTTGGACGCCAGCAGCTCGTTCTGCGCGGCTTGCAGCGCACTCAGCGCCTTGGCGATCTCCACCTTTGCTTGAGCTGCTCGGGCAAACGCATCCACAACGAGCCAAACACAGCGTCAGACGCTGCTGTGTATTGCTGACCAAACTGTCGTCATGCAGAGCAACGTGTTAATCCACCCACAGGCTTCGTATCGGTGGTGCGCGAGCCGCTGCTCGCCGTCCTGCACGCTCGCTGTCTGCATTGCTTCCTGCTGCTTTTTCAATCCTTCTTCTCGTGTGTCAGTTGTTTGAGCAGAGTATGCTTCTCCGAATTGTAAATTATGAAACTGCTGACTCGTATTTAGAGATGTTGCGATCTGGAAAGCGTATTTGTCAGCTTTTGACGAAACTGTGGGGGTGGACTAGCGATTGAGTTAGCTTTGCAGCATGATGCTGTCATTTATGCATTCAGTGCACACCGTACACCTCCGCAGAAGTGCGCTTTTCGTTTTGTTGAATGTGGTTTCGTCAAATGTGGAAGCAGTTGGAGCACGAGGGTTCAACTTGGATGTGTAAACAGTCGGCAGCATCCAAGTCAGACGCACTCACTCCAAGCACACCTCTCCAAGAGCTCCATTGAACGACTGATCGGTCTCTCCAGTACGGATTTCGCAGCGAGCAGCTCAAGTCACCGCCCTTCATCCTCTTCCTATATCCGCCATGGTGCAGTCCCGCAAGATCGTGTGCAAGAAGCTCTCGACCAACTTCCGCGAGTGCACGGAGATCGTCAAGTTCGAGCTGCCGACGCTCAAGAACGACCAGGTGCTCGTGCAGGTCAAGTACGTCGGCATCAACGCCTCGGACATCAACTACACCAACGGCGCCTACCTCCCGGGCGTGCAGCCGCCATTCGACTGCGGCTTTGAAGCTGGTGCGTTTGCGTGTCCTTCTCTGTCGTCATGCTTGTGTGCCGACTGCCCGCAGGTCTTGTTACTGAACGCCTTCTGATCTGTGTGCTTGTGTTATTATCAGTCGGCGTCGTAGTTGAGGTCGGCCCAGGCGTGAAGAAGCTCAAGAAGGGCGATGCCGTCGCCTCCATGTGTACGTCTCCCGTCCAAGCGCTTTCATCTCCATGTACCTACCTGCAACGCACCACTAACTCGATCGGGTCTTCTTCTCTATTGTAACAAATAGCCTACGGCGCGTTCGCCGAGCACATTGTGCTCAAGGAGCGCCTGTTGATCAAGGTGCCAGCTGCCAAGCCGGCGATCCTGCCGATCACGGTGTGCGGTCTCACGGCGTCCATGGCGCTCGAGTATGTCGGCCAGATGACCCACGGCGAGACCGTGCTCATCACTGCAGCGGCCGGCGCGACTGGCCAGTTCGCGGTGCAGCTCGCCAAGCTCGCGGGCAACCATGTGATCGGCACGTGCAGCTCGCCGGACAAGGTCGAGTACCTCAAGTCGATCGGGTGCGACCGCCCGATCAACTACCGCGAAGAGAACGTGTTCGACGTGCTCAAGAAGGAGTACCCGCGCGGCGTGGACCTCGTGTTCGAGAGCGTCGGCGGCGAGATGTTCGAGACGTGCGTGAACAACATCGCGAAGAAGGGTCGCATCATCGTGATCGGCGCCATCGCGGGCTACCAGGACTCGACGACGTGGAAGCACAAGGCGACGAAGGTGACCACGCCGCTGCCGTCCAAGCTACTGGCCAAGTCGGCGTCCGTGCGCGGCTTCTTCCTCAACGACTACTTCCGCGAGTCGCAGCAGCACACGAAGAAGCTCTCGATGCTCGTGCAGCGCGGTTTGCTCAACGCCGGCGTGGACCCGTCCAACTTCTTCGGTCTCGAGGACGTGCCGAACGCGATCGACTACATGTACGAGCGCAAGAACATCGGCAAGCTCGTCGTGGATCTCACGAAGACCAACTCCACCGCGCGCTTGTAGGCTCGGTGAGACGAGCGATGGCTGACGTGCGTGAAGTGAGTGAGTTTCAGCGCTGCTGGATGGATGTATTTGAGAAAACCACGCAAGAGAGATACCATGATGCCGAGAAAGAAACAACAAGCCATTGTGCTCGCGAACTCCAGGGTTGTCGTTTATTCGTTCGCTCACAACGTCTACTTGTGACCTCTAGGACAAACAACTCCGAACACTTGTACGTAGCTCAGTATCCACTGGTCCAGTCGACCGTGCAGTTCATGGTCTTGCCTGCAAAGAACAGGTTGAGGTTGTCAAAGAACACGTCGGCGACGTCGTCCACGAAGCACTTGGCGGACACATGCGGCGTGAGGTGCACCTGCGGGTGGGTCCACAGCGCGCTCTCCTTGGGGAGCGGCTCGCGCTCAAACACGTCGAGCACGATCTTCGAGAAGAAACCCAGATCCAGTGCGCGCAGCAGCGACTGCTCGGAGACCACGTCGCCGCGGCCGACGTTGATGAACACGGGCTTCTTCTCGGCGCACACTGCGAGGTTCTCCTCGTTGAGCAGGTACCTTGTGGCGGGCGTGCTCGGCAGGATGCTCACGATGAAGTCCGAGGTCCGCAGCACGTTCTCTAGATCGTTCGAGATGCGATGCGCAGAGCTCTTGAGGACCTCTTCGTCGTCGCCATCTGCTGGCCGGCGCTTGAAACCCGTCACTTGGAAACCTGCTTCTTTCAAGAGCTTCCCGATCGCCTGGCCGATCGCGCCGAAGCCCAACACGCCCACCGTGAGAGACTTGTACGGCCGGAAGCTCAGCTCGGCTTTCGCATACAGCCGCTGCTCCTGGTACATTCTCGACTCGATGAACTTGCGCTCGAGCGTGATGATCCACCCAAAGACGCACTGCGCCATGCCCTTGATCGCTCCAGCGCGCGTGAGCGTGAACGATGGAACAAGGACGTCCTCCGCCTTGCCTTCGACCACGCCGTGTGCTAGCAGCAGCTCGAGGTACGCGTCGACGCCAGCGTAGGTGGACTGCACCCACTGCACTTTGCTGAGCAGGTGCTGCTTGTCGCGCGGCATCTTCTTCTCGCGGTTCAAGAGCGGCGGCGCGCAGTGGTGCGCGTCTGCGACCACGATCGTCGCGTCCACGAGCACCTGCTCGTGCTCGGGCGTGAGCTCCCATTGCGTCTCCTGCGGCTCGCCGAGCTCTTGGCTCTGGTTCGAGGTCGGATCGTTCGAGGCGGTCGGGAACTTTGGCAGCGGAATCTCAACGAGCTGCAGTTGTCCCGAGCGCAAGAGCTCCGAGGCGGGCGACTGCGCGGCGAGCAGGCGGCGCTGGATGGCGTCCACCAGTCCCGGCTTGAAGGAGATCACGGGCACGCTTAGGAGCGCGTGGGCGTCTTCAATGGCAGTGGTGGAGAGCTGCGGCGCAGGCGTCATGGGGCTGCTGGCTGCTTCGTTCCTCCAGCTTCTTTCGGTTCTGAACCCCCTTCATCTCTTTCGATGCTCGTTTGATGCACAAAACAGTCTGACAACCGTTTGGATCAGAGAGTACACTCATCATGTGCGACCACAATACATCGAGTGAAAGAGCTCTCCTATCAACCAAATCTATCGAATCAATTGCGTCATCGTCGCTCACTCAGATCTGTCGCTCACTGTCCAAGAGCTCCCTCCATTCGCCCACCAAGCAGCGCGCGCTCGAATACTCTTCAAAATGGCGACTCGCGTCCTCCGCGTGCCCGTGATCTCGTACACCCAGGGCATGGGCGACGCCGTGCGCCACAAGCTGCGCGCGTCGTCCTCGCACGCGGCAGAGCTCTTCCGCGCGAACGAGCTCGAGATCGTCGACGTGGCGCCGCCAGACCCGCAGCAGACTGCGCTGCCGAAGCGCTGGGAGCTCGACGCGCAGCAGCTGCAGCTGCTCGAAGACGCGAAAGTCGTGCTCGCCGACGCGCACACGCTCGCGCCGCTGGTTCTCACACCCAGCGCGACGCTGCCGGCGCACCAGCAGCAGCTCTTCCAGCGCGTGAGGTGGGTGCAGGCGACCTACGCCGGCGTGGAGGCTTACCACAAGCTGCTCTCTAGCGCTGCTACTGCTCCTGGATCATCGCCAGCGCTCAGTAATGTGACGAAGGACAACGAGCCGTCGTTCGTGGTGACCCGCGCAGGCGGGATCATGCCGACCGCCATGGCGCAATACGTGCTCGGGTGAGCCCATGATGAGAAGCTGTGTCTACCTGACTGGCTTTCAGTGAGCCCCCCTCCACTAACTCCATATCTCTGTATGTTCGCATAGCTGGATCATCGCGCTGGAGCGCAAGTTCCTGGACGCCAAGAAGTTCCAGCAGCAAGGGGTGTACGCGCGCGCCGAGCTGGACTACCGGCCGTTCCGATCGCTCACCGTGAGCATCCTGGGCTTCGGGGACATCGGCCAGGGCATCGGCAGACTGCTCAAGCTCGCGGGCTTCCAGGTCGTCGGCTTCAAGCGCCGCCTCAGTCACGACGACAACGTCACGCTGCGTGAGTCAGCGGACCGCGTCACGAACGACTTGCAGAGCGCGCTCGGTGACGCGGACTTTGTCGTGAGCGTGCTGCCAGCCACGACCGCCACGATCCACTTCCTCAACGAGACCAACCTCGCCGTGTGCGCGGCCAAGAAGCCCGTGTTCATCAACGTCGGACGCGGCAGCGTCATCGCCGAGCGCACGCTCGTGGAGCTGCTCGACCAGCAGGTGTTGTCGAAGGCGGTGCTGGACGTGTTTGAGGTGGAGCCGCTGCCCAAGGAGAGTAAGCTGTGGAGCCACCCGGCGGTGTTCATGACGCCGCACGTGTCGGCCACGAGCTTCCCGGAGGACGTCGCGGACGTGTTCGTCAACAACCTCAACGCGTTCCTGCAAGACGAGCCCATGCAGTACACAGTGGACTGGTCCTGCGGCTATTAGGACATGGTGTGACGTTGTGAATACAAAACGACTGGTGTCTGGTGAGCGAGCGAGGGAGCTCTCTATATACATACATTAGATTCTTCATGTTTTACGTGCCTTCTTGGTCCATTGAAGTAGCATCTCTAGTCTTCTTTCGCAAGTGGCTGCAGGTACAAGTCGCCCCATCGCGAGCCCGCGCCTGCTGTTCGTCGAGAGGAAGAAGCGGGGTTTGGTGACGACGTCGCCTCGTCTCCTTCCGCGTCGCTGCTCGCAGCAGTCTCGCTCTCCAGCAAGTGCGCGATGAACTCGATCTCCTTGGCCGCTTTCTTCGGCAGGTGCGCCTGCAGCGCCAGCAGCTTCTTGGCGAGCTTCGGCGTCACTTCCAGACCGTTGCGGTGGCAGAACAGCACGATCTGCGCCAGCTCGTCCACGTTCACCTTGAACTCTGGCGTTGCGCCAGTCGCAGTAGCAGTTGCACTGCCAACAGCGCTCACGTCATCGCCGGTCTCGAGCTGTTCCTGCTGCTTGCGCGACACGCCTCGGCGCTTCGGAGCTGCTGGCGAGACTGCCGCCGCGTTCTTGCGCTCCGAGTGCGCCTTCGCAGCGAGCGCCACGAGCTCCGCCGTGATCATGCGCTGGAAGCCCTGATCCAGCGCGTCGTCCAGCACGCGCTTGCCCGTCGAGTCGAGCAGCTTGAGCTTCATGCAGCTCTTGAGCGCAAAGAAGTAGACCGCGCCGTTCGGCTTGACGAACTGCTGGCGCAGCGCCTCAAAGAGCTTGAGGCACTGCACGGCGCCAGCTTTCTCCTGCTCGGCGGTCGCAGCCTTGGTGAGCCCGGGTGCCTTGCCGCGGGTCTTGGCCGCGTACTCCATCGCCACTTCGTAGTGGCGCACGTTGAGCGGGAACGCGAGGATCTTGCGCTCGAAGAGCTGGCCCAGGTTCTCGAACTGGCTCTGCTCGCCGTAGATGTAGAGCAGCATCTCCATCACCTCTTGCTGGAAGAACGGCTTCATGTCCTTGAGCAGCACGTCGCCGTTCGGGTCCGCGTAGAGCCCCAGGATGTGACCGGCCTCGGCGAGGTGGCCGTAGGCGACCAGCGCCTTGGTGACCTTGATCACGCGGCTCGCCGGCTCGAGCTTGTCGAGCCCGTGGAAGCGCACGTACTTGAGCAGCAGCGCCGCGGCCGTGAGCGGGTCGTGCTCGCGGTGCCCGGGCTTCACTTCGCAGATGCGCTTGAGCAGCGAGCCGAGCATGGCCGACGACACGCTCTCGTCAAAGAGCTGCACGGCGTTCTCGACGCGGTTCGCCTGCAGCAGCGCGGCCACGCCCTGCTCGGTCGAGCAGTTGGGGAACTTGTGCACGGCCTCGATGAGCGCCTCGTCGTTGCGCGAGATCGCGAGCGAGAAGAGCATCGACTTGACCACGTTCGGGTCCGGCTGGTACGCCGCGTCCTGCTCGCACTGCGCGAGCATCTGGTCGCGGATCTCCAGCACCTTGTCCACGCGGCGCGCTCGCGAGAACGCCACCACCGCCGCGTTCTGCGCGTACGTGTTGGGCTCGAGCCCGAGCTGCTGCGTGGACTCGAAGAGCGCCATGACGTCGTCGTCGTCGCCCACCGTGGCCTTGATCGAGATCGCCATCGACAGCGCCTCGCCGTCGATCTCCTTGCTGTAGAGCTGCAGCATCTGCGCGCAGACGTGCTCAGCCTTGCGGATGTTGCGCTCAAACACCTGCTGGTCCGTCGTGTGCTCGCGCATGAGCGCCAGCACGGTCTGCTTGTACATGCGCAGCGGGATCTTGACGCTCTCGCGCGTGTTGTTCGGCCGATCCTTGTGCGAGTTGTGGTTCGCCATGCGGTCAAAGAGCTTCATGGCCAGGTCCGGGCGGTTCGCGTTCATGCAAATGTCCACGGCGTCCGCCACACTCTCGACGTTCACGTCCACCATCTGCTTGAAGCTCAGCGTCTCGAGCGCCAGCGAGTACGCGATGCGCCACTCGTCCGACTTGAGCTCGTGCAGGTGCTTGAGGATCTCCATCTTGCCGCGGATCGGCGGCTGCACGCCCATCTTGTGCGCCGCCGAGACCCAGTGGCGCGCGCTGTCCCAGGCTTCAGCCTCGAGCAGCTTGGAGATCGTGTCGCCAAAGCACAGGTCTGCGTTCTGCAGCGCCTTGACGTCCACGAAGTCCACGAGCTTGACCATGAGCGGCCAGTTCTTGAACTTCACGAACGAGTCCGTGCTCGCGCGCACGATCGAGTCGTTGATCTTGAGCCCGCGGGTATGCATCAGCCGCAAGTACGAGAAGATGTGCTCCGAGTGGTCGTCGCGCGCCTTGGAGAAGCCGCTGATCACGCCGTTGTAGAGCAGCTCGTCGTGCAGATCCGACGCGTCGTCCACGTCGTTCACCTGGTCCGCGTGGCTCGCGAGCAGCACCTCGTGCTCGTTCTCAAAGTCGCCGTTCGCCAGCGCGCTCTCGACCTCGTCTTCATGTTCACGCGGCAGGTCGGCAAAGCTCTGGCCGGCGTGCTCGAGCAGCACGTTGAGCGTCTCGAGCTCGCCGCTCGCAGCGAACACGCCCGCGAGACTCGCGTACGCTGGCGGCAGGATCACCGGCACGTTCTTGACCATGATGTCCCACACGCGCTTGGCGTCGAGCGTGTTCTGCTTCGGGTCGCGCTCGGTGTCTCGCGAGAGCGCGTTGAACACCGACAGGTAGATGCCCGCGGCGCGCGGCAGGTGCTTGCCACTGTGCTGACGACTCGCGACGAACGTGTCGAAGAGGTCGATCGCGTGCTGCGTGCGCGCCAGCCGGCCGTTCGCGCGGATCGCCAGCGAGTACGTCGCGTCGCGGATCGCCGCGTGGTCGAACGTCGCGTAGATGTGGTCGAACACCGCGAGCGTGAGCTTGCTGTCGCTCGTGGTCGCGAGCTCCTGGAGCATCTTGGTGTACTTCATGAGCGCGGGCGACGGCTCGTTCGCCTCGACGATCTTCTTCCAGCACGCGAGCGCCACGTTGTTCTTGCCCGTGCGCACGTACGCGATCATGATGCGGCCGTAGCAGAACACCGACGGGTTCATGCCGTACGAGATCATCTGGTCGAACAAGCGGCCGGCTTGCCAGTAGTCGCCGTTCTTGATCAGCGCGTCGATCGTCGCCGTGTAGATCGGCTCGTGGAGCATCAGCCCGCGGTCGTTGACCGTCGCAAACGTCTGGAGAGCCTGCGGGAGCGCCTGGTTCACAATCTGCGCGCGGATGAGCTGGTTGAACACGGCCTCGTCCGCCTGCATGCCCACCTTCTCCTCCATGATGCTCACCAGGTTCACCGCGATGTCCGGACGTCCGCCCATACCCACGGCGCGGATCGTCGCCGCGTAGTGCGTCGTGTCCACCGCCATGCCGCACTTCTTCCACAGATTGTTGAACACCGTCTTGGCGCTGTACGCGTCGCGCATCTGACCGCACGCCTCCATGGTCGCGTGGAACGCCGCGTCCGAAAGCGGCACGCCTTTGCTCGTGACGTCCACTGCGTGGTCCACGATGAGCTTCCACTCTTCGCGCGCCAGGTACGCCTGCATGATGTAGTCGACGGTCGCGCTCGTCGGCAGGATGTCGTCGACTTTCATGTTCTGCAAGAGTCCCGGGAGCACTTCAACCTTCCCCATGCGCGCGCACGCGGCGATCGCGCGCTCGTACATCTGCGGGTCGAGCGTGTAGCCGTGCTTGTCGATGCGATCCAGGAGCTTGAGCGCCTGACGCCAGTTGCCAGTCTCACGGCAGCTGTTGAGCTCGTCCATGAAGTTGCGCACCTCTTCGTTCATCTGCACAGGAGGCGGCAGCGACGACGCGGACGAGCTGCTCTGCCAGCGGCGCTGCTGCTGATACAGCGCTGGCTGATGCGAAGCGCTCAGCGACGCGTTCTTCTCGAGCAGCGCGCTGCTGAATCGCGACGGGATCGCCACGATCGTGCGCGCTGCATGACTGCTCGCGTTTGCTGAAGCTCTGCCGTTCGTGAGCGCCAGCTGCTGGTTGCGGCGAGTCGACGCGAGAAGGTGGCGTGCGCGAATCATCCAGTTATTGTGCGGTTGATGACTGCTGGTGAGCGGATCTTTCTCTTCTACACTTGCGCGACGAGCAGCTCAGTTGCAAGCAGCAGTGAGACGTGGTGGTGTGTCTGCTCTGCTGTGTGTGCACGCAGAGAGAGATAGAGAGATAGATAGAGCTGTGTGTTCCACTTGCAGCGAATAGAGCTGCTGTGTGTGGAAGGCTTTGTCAGATCAGTTTGAGCGCCAATCAATGTCTTAAGTGCGCAGTCTGTCATTTAAGTGCGAGAAATGCAGAAGTTAAGTGCGTGATCGACTAAGTACGATGAGCAATGTCTAGTTGCATCATTTATGGGTTATGGAGTGCTTCTTTTGCAGATATCGGATAGGTGCATCTGGAACAATAAAGAGGTGCGAGCAGACTTGGTGTGTGCATGCAGTGAAATGCACGCTGCATTGCAAGCGACTGAGGGACCTGGCCACGCATGCGGCTCCTCTTGTCTCCAGGCATCTTGAAGGGCAACATGCCCTGCACACCTGGCTTGAGTGTCTGTCCTCGCATCTCGTATGTCAAAGCTCCAAGTTTAAGTCCTGTGACCGAAATGGCGAGACGGTTTCCGACTTGAGAATGCAACGGAAGTGCTCTCACCCCGAGCTCTCCGATATAGCCGCGAATGGCAGATTGGTCTCATCCAGCGAGCTCCTCACGTTAGACAGAGCAGCAGCAAGTAGTCATGGGCAAGAAGCGCAGCTCGACGCAGAAGCTGACAGCTGCAGACGAGAACAACAGCAATGGTGGCGGTGCGAATGGCGTGCTGCTTCCCGGATCGACGCTGCAAACGACGACGACGACAATGCACCGTACGACAGGGACGCGGACAGCAAATCTCCGACAACTAACCCAAAAAAGAGCAAGGCGAAGATCAGCACCACAAAGCGTTTCTTGTGATGCCCAAGCAAACAGCAGCAGAGTGGGGGAAATGGCGGCGCGTCGATTTCGAAATCCATCTTGTTGGCGGAGTCAGGTTCGCCATCGCCATCACCTTTGTCTGCCATGTCCCTACAGACAAAGTCGATTCCAGTGAGCGGAGTCAGCACTTCTTTTAAAGACAAGAAGAAACCACATCAGCAGCAGCAGCAGCAGCGGCACGGACATACCTCTCAGCCGCCGTTGCCGAAACTCGTCGCGTCGTCCTCTTCCGCGCACAACCTACACCACAAAGAGCACCACGAAGCAGCAGGCGATGCTGGAAATGGCAATGGCAGTAGCGACGACGAGCACGAGCACAACGAGAGGCTCCCGCCGCTCGCGCATTACTGAAATCGCACGCACGTGCAGAAAATGCTATTTGTCGGTTGTCTTTATGCTTCACCTTGCCGGGTACTCCACCACCCATCTCCTCCTGTCTTGGTCTTGCGTTGTTCGTCCTGCCATCGTCTGTCCTCTGCTCACACCACACACACACACCCGCTAAGGCTGGAATGGTCCCTTGGCTTCAAAGTAGGCGAGCGTGAACTCCGCCTTGACTCTCGAAATGTTGTACGCCGGGTGGGTCGCGACCAGCAAGTTGCTCGCGTCGCCAAACACCACGGGCTCACCCTTTCCCGACCCGTGCTGCGCCACCGACAAGCCGCTCAGGCAGTAGCACGAGTGGTAGTGATCGCGCGGCTTGCCTGGTTTGTCGCGCAGTCCGCCTTCGATCTGCTGTCCGCACAACAAGATGTATTTCTGCAGCTGCGCTTGGTGGCACTGGTACACACTGTGGTCGTACTGCTCTTCCAGGATGTCGACGAGAAGCGCCGGCAACGCGCCTTGCCAAAAACTGTAGCAGCCGTCGACCAGCTTGTTCGTTCGTCCCTGGTACCCGCCTTCGAACGGCATCTGTCGGTTCGCGAGCCACTGCACAAACGCGGGCAGGTCGGTCATCTTGTGCAGACTCTTGAGGATCCAGAGCGTCGCGACGGCGCAGAACGCGTAGCCTCCGTGCGCTTCGTTGCCCGGCTCGCCGCCAAACCCGCCCTCGTACGACTGGCAGGACGCCACGTACTCGACGACGCCCTTCGTGAGCTCTTCGGTGAGAATCCCGTAGAGACTCGCGATCGAGATGACGCAGTATGTCACGCGGACATCCACTTCTCTGTGCAGCAGCACCAAGCACCAAGCACACGAGGCATGAGTGAATCACAACAGCACGGTTAGACACAAGCTCACACTTGACAAGCAATAGAAAAGGATAGCATAACGCACCCTCCGTCATGGGCTGTGAACGCGCCAGACGCGTGCTTTCGCTTCATGAAGAAGCGGTAGAGTGCGTGGCGGTCCACGATGTCCAGCGCTTCGGGGGTGCCGATCAGCGCGAGCGTCAGGCAGGACGCGTAGTTGGTCGCAGTGTGGCCCAACTGTGCGGGACCGCCGCCGAACCCGCCTTCTTCATGCCAGAAATGCTCGATCGTCGCTGCAAACGAACCCACAGCACAGACGCATCCGTACATCCGAACGCAAGTCAGTCCATCATACAAGCATCGTACTGTAGAGGGAACACAAGCATCGACCCATAATGCATGACGACTCACAGATCGTGCGGTCAATGTACTCGACCGGGAGCGCGTCCAAGAGCTCGAGCGCGTGCAGGATCCAGTAGCAGATCCACGGACGACTATAGGAGGGAGGACAACGGACAGAGAGCACCACACACATGCGCATAAGCAGCAGGAAGCCTCCTCAGTCAGAGCCATCCATCCTATCGCTGTTATAACTCTTGCAGTACCTTGCGTCGAGCGCGACAAAGCCCGAGGACAAGTGCAGCAGTCCGCGCTTGAGAAAGTCGATGTGCTTCTCGCGCATCAGCAGTGGCTGTTCAAACACACACACACACAGAAGAATACGATGAGAACCAACTCGTAGTGGTAGTAGTGCCACCAGCACATCGTGAACCACTGCGAATCAATATCAACAGCGCACCTCGAGAGCGGCGTTCGTGAAGCCCGACTGCTGCAGCTGGAGCTGCTGATCCTCCGGCAGCTCGTGCAGCGGGAAGAAAAACATCCCGCAGCTCTGCTCGCACTCAAACTGGTCCATGTACGTCTTCGTGGCCACCCCGTCGCTCTTCACGCGGTACGTCTCCAGCGTCGCGAGGTCCTCCGCCTCGCGCGTGGCATCCGCAGGTGCGATCGTGGTGCTGGTGGCCATGTTCACACTGGTGTTATTCGCGTTGAGCAGGATTGCAGATCTGGCAGAATGCATTGTCAGAATTGTGGCTCATGTGAGGGTGGACATGGGTCGCCAGGTGTTGTCTTGCACAGCCAAGTGTTTTCATAGGTCACCCGGTGTCGTCCTGTGTTGGCGAGATTGTTGGCAACCTGATGATGCTCGAAACAAGTCAATCTTGAGCATTTGTGTGGAAGTATAGACACTCATGAGATACACACTATACATGTACACTCGACAGTATACTGGAATGTTGCAGTGGAGGGAGATGTGTTCAGCAATGCGAACTGGTTTGAGTCGGTTTGACTGTAACTAACTGAAAAGGAAACATTCCCCCAATATCTGAAAAAGCAACGAATTTGGAAAAGCAAAGGAATGTCGAATCGGATATTTTGACAACCTGGACAAATGCCACAGGCATATTCAATGATCGCCTCGGCGAACTGTGAATGGATGGATTCTGCGTGACGCAGCCTTCCGACTCTGCGCATCATGAGATCATGAGATCATGGGATCAGGGAAAAGGAGAGCTCTTGGACGCATGCTCTTTTCGACTAATGTGGTGTCCATTCCCGCATTGCAAATGCGCAAACGCGACCTGCAAATCGACTAAACCGCTGGCAACAAACAGTCGCAAGCAGTTGCACTCAGGACGCAAGTTCGGACAAACATGCAAAGGAGAGACCACACAGCAAACCACACACACGCTGCCAATCCGTTGCAACCAAGCGTTGGGTTTGCTTGCGGGACTCTGAGCGGCATACGCTGCACAAGCGACTCGAGTTGGTCACAGGCGACTTGTCAGAGGGAACTTGCCTTTTGAAACCAATCGTTCCAGGTTCTTGCCAGGAGATGTGTGTGCGCCATTCGTTGCCAATGTCGCGTGACGAACCCGGAGATTGAGGGGATCAATCAGCATTCCCATCGCAGCGGGAATGCGCCAACTGCTGAAGTGAAAAGACCGGTGACGACGACATCATCACCAGACCCGAGTGAGCCAGCCACACAGCGATCCTCCACAACCAGCAGAGTGACTCGTTTTGTCAGAGTGGGGTGAGGAGCTCTCTCTCGCTTTCACTCTCTCTCTCTCTCTCTTTGTGTCTCGTCCATCGACTGATGATATCACTTGGTGTCCAAGAGATCAAACTGGCATGGTATGGTGGCGACCTGCAGCATGCTGCTGGGCTTTGAGTGTCCAAGGACATTCCGTCAACATGGTGAAACAGCAAGCAAACATGTCGTCCTCCATCGTGAGAAGAGTGTATGTCGGAGGTCAAGCGAGCTACAAGTTCTGTCGTTTGTCGACAGGATCGCACTGTTGCTGTTGTTTGGTGAAACGGCAGAAAGAAGTGGGAAAGGGTCAAGCCATTGTGCACAGGTTTCTTGGATTTGCAGCACGGAAACACTCACACTAGAGCAAATCGCACGCGAACAACTTGGAATAGAGTTTGACTGGCTCCAGAATGTATCAACGTGTCACCGCGTTGTGCGCTTTCGACGCACATAACATGCGCAGCCCACAAACACTCATTTCTCTGGCGTCTTCTGTTTCCCCACTCCTCCTCCACGGCTTCTCCGTTTGTGCTGGAATGCTGATCTTCTCAACACAAAGTGCTGTGTTCTTGGCGGTGCTGTTTGGGCTTGGAGCTTGACTGGGCTGTCAGATTTCAGCTCGCTTTTAGGAAATGCGAGTGTTGCTGCTGGCATTTCGACTAAGCGGCCGCGACACACACGAAAGAGAAGAGAGATGCGTGTCGCGAGGATGAGAGCTCTCTATGTGCACTTTTGAGAACTGGCTGGATGCGGATTTGCGGGAAGAGCGAGGAGGAGCGACACGAGCGATTGCGGCGAACAGACCAGACCCGGTCGACTTCGCCAACAAAACAAACTCGCGAGTCGCCGAATAGAAAGTGAAGCGCGCTGCAAAGAGACAGAGGCGGCTCGCAGCTGCGCGAAGAAGAGAGAAGCGCGTCTCCTACTCTTCGCAGCAATGGGAGTCTCGAGCTTGTTGAACTCTGTGGTTGTGGGTATTTTGGCAGTTGTTTCAGACTAGACGATCTCATTTTGGAACCCCAGAGAACTGGCGCACTGTTAGACAACGAATGCTGTCGGCGGCGGTTTATTCAAGCCAGCGGCGTTTCGTGACGCAGCATCCCCGAATGATGTCGACTCTTCACTCATCCCCACCTTCACTTTTCCTGGCAACTTCCCATTGTAGTCACGTGTCCGATCTGTAAATGCACTGCATTGCTTTGGCAAAGCAAGGCAAGGTGTTTCTCTGTGTGTGTGTAAAAGAGTACTCATTTGCCCTCAACGTCCCAATCAATCAAGAACACCAAACATGCTCACTCTGCGACCCAATCCGTCCATGCTCTTGCTTCTTCAGCTTTCCTCCTTGTTCTGACATGATCCAAGTCAAAGCCAAATTTGTGCTGAGAGAATGTATGGCTTTTTCGAAACCGGCAAAGCAGCAGAGAGGGCAACAAATGAT
>JAASFO010000376.1:0-23540 GCA_023333815.1 Globisporangium recalcitrans
AACCAAATCCCCCCCCCCCTCCATCTTTTATCATGGTCCCTTACCGGTGAAAATGTGTCCAAGCACATGATGCACTCGAGGTCCATCTCGCCTTCGTCCACCTGCCATCGCCACAATGATACACACATCATCAATAAACACTCACACTCGCAGAGGCGAGATCGACACGCATCTTTAACGCACCACGCCCGTGGCTTTCTGGTACGACCGCAGCACCTCCAGGTTCTTCTCTAGCGATAGAGCAGACCCGCTTTTCTGGCCCAGCAAACGCGCACTCTTGGCGGTGCTCTGCAGTTGGTCGTCCACCTCCAGCGTCGCCATGCTCGTGATGCTCATGCTGCTGCTCGTGTGCTCGCTCATCGCCTCGTCGGGATCTGCACGTACGTTCTTGCTGCTGCTGCGCTTTGTGAATGCACCACCGCCAGCACCACCACCGCTGTTGCTGCTACCACTGCTACCGTCGATCAGGATGTCCAGCTCGCCAGGCTCCTGGTCGTAGTCGCCGTCCGTGTCGTGCAGCGTGCTCTCGTCCGAAGCACGGCGCTCGAGCTTGCGCCGGTGCTGCAGACAAGAGCACGCCTGCCCCATGACCGAGCGGAGAAAGAACAGCTTGGCGACGCTCTTTTGCGGCGCTCGGAACGAGACGCGCGCACACTCTCGCAGTAGATAGAGGTGGAAGGCAGCGATAGCGATAGTGAGAGAGAGAGCAAGACGCTTGCTGCTGCTGTTACCTGCTGCTGCTGCCACTGCCAATCCGTCGCGCTTCTGCGCTCGTTTTTGTGCGTTTGTCTTTTTCTTATTACCAGAAGACGCCCTATTGTGCTTCTTACCAGAAAAGATAGTCAGAACAGGATGAGGTGGGACGGCCCACTTGCTGCTCCACATGCAGCATGTGGGACGCCATTTGGTGCTCTTGGAACTGAACGAAAAGAGCCAACTTCAACTTGACCCTGATCGCTCCTTCGAAGTGTCAACTGGCATTTCTTGCAGCTCTTGGGACGCACTGGACAGATACGCCACATATGAACACTGGTGTTGATATTCACCAGTGGCTTTGCTCGCACAGCACTACACACTCTCACTCGTCGTTCAGGTCTGCGGATGCTACTTTCTCAATACTCGACCTCGGAGGCTCGGAGCGCCAGGTACAGCGCTTCTTCGTCCGTGAGGTACCCGCTCTCCTCTTGGCCAGCGCCGGCTCCATTTCTTTCGGCTCTACTGCTGCTGTTGCCGGCCTTCGCTGGACGCTTGCGAGGAGGTGTCTTCGCGGCAGGTCGCTTTCGCTTGCCCGCGGACGAGCTGCTTGCTGCCTTCGCTCTCGCTTTCGGCTTCGGGGGATCTTCAGGAGGAGCTGTGCTCGCTGCTGCTGCTGCTGTTTGTGACTCAGACACTGCCACTGCCTGTGACTCTGAGGTCCCAGCCGACTCGGCGCTCTGCACTGTTCTCTTTGCCAGAGGCGTGAATTCTAGACACCGCACTGTTGTATCAGCCTTGTTCCCTGCCGTGGTGGCAGCTTCAGACTGCTCAGCGCCTGCAGCGCTACTCTCACTTGGCTCTCTTCCTTGAGGCGGCGTGGTAGGAGTCGTCGTGGCTTCACCAACTGGCTGTGGAGCTCCTTCCATCACTCCATCGCCACCACCATCGCTCTCTTTCGTCCCCACCGAGGAAGAGCGCGTCACCTCCATTTCCGACATGCGAAGCGCTTCAATCAGCGCGTCTTCCTCGGTCATCCCGTTCTGCATTTGGATGATCTGCAAAGTGGTCGCTTGGTCCATGATGTAGCCATCAAAGCCATCCAGCATGACACCTTGCGGTGCCTTGTTACTGGACTTGCTCGCGCCTGTCTTCTTTGGCTGGGGTTTCTTGCCTGCGGATGGCTTGGCTGCTGCTGCTCTATCAGCGGCGGTGGTAGCTGCACTCGAAGGCGCTTTACTCTTTGCCTTTGCTTTACCGACAGCCTTGCTATTGTCCTTGACAGTCGCGTCAGGTTCGACAGCAGGAGTGCTCGCCTTCTTCTGCTGCTTTGGCTTCTTTTGAGCCGGCTGCGGTTTCGCGCTGCTGGTAGTGGCTGCCACCTTCCTCGTTCCCTCTTGTCCCCCAGTCGCGGCTGGGACAGCCCCATTATCACTCACAGGAGGCGCTTTCGAAAGCTCAGTCGCATTTACGTCGCTCATAGCGTCCTTGGCAATCGTATCAGATACAACAGCACTCTTCTTCTGCTGCTGCTGCTGCTGCGGGGGTTTCTTCTTTTGGGTTGACGGTGGCTTTGCGCTGCTATCACTAGCAGTCGGCTTCTTTCCATCCTGAATCGCTGCTTTCGAGGATCCTGGCGTCACTGCTGGGGACTTTGCTTTCGCTTTTGCCTTCGCAGCTGCCGGCTTTTGCGACGGACTCGCCTGCACCTGCTCGAGTTCCGACATGTGGATCGCGAGCATGACCGCGTCTTCTTCCGACAAGTCCAGCTGGTACTCGGACATCATCCGCGCGCTCTCCGGGTTGAACTGCGCGAGTAGTCGCCGCTGCTGCTCGTACTCTTCCGCGTCGTCCATGTCGCCATCGCTGTAGCTGATCCGCTCGTCGTCCGAGTGCTCCTCGGTCATCATGAGCGCGAGTCCCGAGTCGGACTCCTCTTCCGACTCGTCTTCTTCTTCAGAGCCAGACTTCATCTCAAGCTGCGGGAGCTCCGACTCCTTCTCTGGCGTTGATGTCCCGCTAGCTTTCTTCCCACTCGTCTTAGACTTCCCGCTCGTCTTCTTGTTGCTCTTGCTGCTGTACTTTGTCAGGGCGTTGTGCATCTTCTTGGACTTGATGTGTGCTCCGCTCTTCTTGTTCGGTCCTCGCACCTTCTTGCCGCTGCTACTGACGCCCGTCGTGCCATCCACCAGTACTGCGAGCTGCTGCTTCTCGAGTTTCTTCTTCGTCTTTGCTGCGCTCCAAGGACTGACAACCCCTTTCTTCCGTGGACGGCCAAGTTTCCTGTTTGCAGACACAAAGAAGTTCTCCAGCAGATGATCCAGCGCTTCTTGAACCTCCAGGATCACGACAAGACCCGCATGGCCACCGACCGCGAGGAAGCACGGGAACGAACCCGTGGCGCTCGTGCTCATCCGCAGACGGTGAAGCGCCGCATCGCGCTCGCAGAACTGTCGCGTCGCTGGACTCGCCGACTCGGCCGTGCCCAAGACCACTCTCTGCTCAAAGTTCACGGTCAGCGCCTTGAACTCGCGGTCGACGCTCGCGTCTTTCTCGCCCGAGAGGCGACAGAACTCGATCGAGTGCTGCGGCGCGCGAAACAGTTTCTTCGCGGGGGCGACGCGGACGCTCCCCGAGGTGCAGCAAGACGCCAGCAGCGGCACGTTGCCACTGCGTCGCGCAAACTGCAGATCCCACACGGGAGAGTCGACCTGCGGGTGGTAGTGCAGCTTCTGGTAGCTGCCACTCAGTGTGTCGTACATGTAGATCGAGCCCTGGTCGCCCGAGATCTGGATCGTCGTGTGGTCCATCCACTGCAGCGACAACCCCCAGGTGGAGCGAATGCGGTGCGACCGGAAGCAGATGCGCGGCTCGCGAATGTCCCACACTTTGAAGATCGAGTCGTTCCCAGTGGTCGCGAAGATGAACTCGTCAAAAGGGGACCAGGAGACCGAGCGCACTGCCACCCAGCCCCAGCCCCAGTCAAACGCCTCCTGTTTGCCGACCGTGTCTACATCTTGAAAGCGACGCTGGGGTTCCATCGGCAGCGATGCCGGCGACGAAGGCGAATCACTCGCGTCCTCAACGGGCTCTTCGGGTTTGCTGAGCTCCCATTCCAGATTCCACAGCGACACCGAGCCTGGAGCATTTCATACAGCACGACAATAGGGTCCCCGTCAGTCATGCTCTGACCATTGCGACGATAGAGATTCTTAATAGCAAGAGACGCACCGTCCGAGCCGCCTGTCAACAGCAGGTTCCAGCGATGCGGGGACCACTGAACGCTCAGCTGGATGATCTTCGGCACTTTTGCGTTGATCGTGGGTCGGAGCTTTTCGACGCGCGCCTCGTGTTTCCTGAGTCCCTGGGTCGTCAACAGCTCTGGAGCGATCTCGGGCACCTCGAAGACCTGCAGACTGCCGTCGCCGAAGCACACGGCGAGCACGCCGAGAAGGTTCTTGCTGCGAATCCGCCTCGGCATGGCGTGGACGATGGGACACCACTGCAAGTCCCACGCCGCGCCGCTGTGGTGGTCAATGCCGTACACGAGCTTCGGTTTCCGCACAGAAGGAGCTTTCGGATTGCTGAGCGCGTTCTTCTTCTTCTTGGGTTCCACAGGCACTGCCCAGATCTGGATCAGGCTTCGCGCGCCGCCTTCCTCGGCACTGTAGTAGTGATCAGGTGGGGTCTTCTTCACCAGCTCGCCGTCCACCACTTCGCACGGCGGGTGCGTCGACAGCGCCAGGAACCGCCACTTTTCCGCGAGTGACTCTCTCCTGTTCGCTGCTTCGTCCTCACGCTCGCTGTCGCTGTTATCGTCGTCATCGCCCCCACCTCCCCGGTTCTCTTTATCTTCAGCGCTTGCAGCGCCGCCATTGCTTACTGCAGCTGCAGAATTTGCAGTTTTCTTCTTTGCACTTGTTGCGGCAGCAGCGGGTTTGCGCTTCCGTCTGCGCGAGCTGTCCTGCGGCAGCCAGTCGAGAGCCCAGACCGGTCCGCCAACGTTCATCACCATGCAGTCGCTGCTGCTACTGCTACTGCTGCTCGGGATACGCTCGCTCCCGAAAGGCGGGATCATCCTCATCTCCTCTTCGTAGACCTCGCTCGGCTTGCCATTCGGGGGAGTGGTCGGCGGTGCAGGCTTTTGGCGCCGCTTCAGGCGCTTTGGCGTCGATAGCATGTCATTCGCTTCTTCTTCTACTACAGCAGCTGGCGGTGGCGCTGTTACCGCTACTGCTGTTGGCGTATCGGCGCTATCAGCACCAACAGTGGCAGCAGTATCGGTTTGTGGTATGGGCGTTGCTGGATCTCCACCATTCGTCTCCAGCACTCCCTCGCTGCCTTTGTCTTTCGATCCCACTGCTGCTGCTGACGCACTAGTCCCTGGCGACGACCCGCTTACGGCTGCTACTGATGCGCTGGTGCTGCTTTTGGTGCTGGGCCGCGCAACGGTCAGATGGATCGGCTGCAGGTACGCGCCGAAGGGCACCTCGCGACGCCAAGAGCTCAGCTCCATGCGCTGTGTTTCGTGTGGTCTGTTTTGACAAAGTATGGTGGAAAATGGAGAGGTGAGAAATAGGAACAAGAGGAAAGGCCATTTTGCCTCTGCTGGACCTATTTAGGGAGTCGCACTGAGATCCTATTGCTCGTTGACTTATGACTGGACACTTATCTGGTGCTGTTTCCAAACAGATCTTCGAACCAGTGCACTCTTCACTGAAAAACCAAGACAAGTGTCCATGTCATGAGAAAATATGCCGTTTTGCATCATTCTACGCCAAACCATGCGTTTGCTCGTTTGAAAATGCACCGCAGAGATCGATTGACAATGCACCACACATTTTCCATGATCTAAAAAGTGTACCAACATGCTCACGTTTATGGCTTGAAACATGGTGAGATCATGGAGACAGAGGAATATGCATTCATGTGTCTGCGAAAGGCGTGGCGCGCCTATCTATTCGCTGGCCAAAGCTGGCGGGGGTGCTGCTGTCACCCCTTGCTGCTGCTGTGCGTGGAGCTCGACGAGATGCGGGAAGAGCGTCCGGAAGTCCTTGTCCTGACAGTTCACAGCCAGGGACGCAGCTGCAAGTGTTCGTTTCTAGGTAAGCGGCAAGCACGATGGACCGCGCGCGCGCGAGTCAGCAAAACGGCACGCACTTCACCGTCAATCAAACACACGCAGCAGAAGCACGCTTACCTCGTCGTCGCTGGTCTCGATGCTCCCAGTGGTCATCTGCTCTTCGAGCTACAAGCGAACACACACACACGTTTGTAAATGAATCCAATGCGATCGATCCTCTTGGCAAAGCAAATGCGATTGCTTCAATATGCGATTCGCATCACCATGAACGAGTAGAGACCCGTGAGGATGGACCCCACGGCCCACACGGGGTTCCACGTCTCCGGGTGGAAGTCCGACATGCTCAGACAGATGCGGCGGTTGACCTCGAAGCGTCCGTTCGGCGTGAGCATGAGCACCGCCGGCGGCTTCATCGGGTACTCGGGCGGGAAGCGCAGCTTGCCGTGGTAAAAGCCGCCGGCGTACGGCGTGTCGGGCGTGCCCGTGATCACGTAGTGCCACTCGAGGATGTTCTTCTCCAGCGGCGCGGCCTGGATGTTCTCCACGGGCGAGCGCTGCAGGTTCAGGTACTCCTTGCGCAGGCGGTTCGTCGCCATCACGGACGCCATGCTCTTCTGCAGATCGGATCGGATTGTGAGTTGAACGACTGAAGTGTATATACAATGCGCGGCACAATATGTACACACAGATAGCTTTGAATGGCTCAACATTCGTGTCAATCAATCTTGGAGCAAAGATGGGAAGGCAACAAGGGCATCGGCAGCGCGGCGCGGGTGCCGTGACGGTGTCCAAAGGAGAGGTGCGAGCGCCATGTCGCGTGTCGCTACCTGCTGAGTATGCGGCGGTGTGCTAATGCCTGTGTGTGTTCCTGTGGTGGTTGTGTGATCATGCGATTCAGGTGGAGCGCCAGGGTGTGCTCTGCAAGGAGTGGCAGCGCACGCCCATGCAGTTGCTGCACGAGTACTGCCAGTCCAAGAAGCGCCGGAACGCCTTCTACCCGTCTGCGAAGGCGCCTGAGGGCAAGTTCAGGTGCGTGCTACGCGTTAAAGCGATGATCATTCTGTGCCTTGGGCGGCGTCGTGACTGAACTGCATGATTGCTGTGCGTGCTTGCTTTTGTTGGGAAAAATAGAGTGCGCTGCGTGCTTCCGGACGACAAGAACTCTGCGAAAGACTTGAGGTTCTGCCCGACGCAGGACTTCGATACGCTGGACGACGCGAAGCACTGCGCCGCGCTCCTGGCGCTCAAGTACGTCGAGCCGCTGCGACCGCTGGAGCGCAAGCTGCCTGACCCGTACCGCGAGTTGTGGCTCTCGATGACGACTCCTGGTGCAGACGCTGGCGGCGCGAAAGCTTCAGCTGGCAATGCGCCACCACCAAACAGAGGACCAGGTGGGAAGAGGCAGCCCGATGCAAAGAAGAAGGAGTCTGCTGCTGCTCCCGCTTCCAGCTCCGCACCACCAGCAGCACCAGCAGCAGCATCGGCGAGCGAGGACAACGGTATGGATCTCTGGGGCGACGCGCCAGATTCGCCTGTTGCCGAGGCTAAGCCGTCCAAGAAGTTCCCTGTTGAGCTCACTGCTGACCGTCAGTTCGCGTCGCATGCGGAGTTCGAGAAGGCGAAGCTGGAGCGCGTGCAGGAGCGCAACAAGAAGATGCGCCAGCGAGAGAACCGGGAGCGCGCAAACCTGCACAAGCAGGTGTTTATGAGCGCTGCGTGCAGAGAGATGATCGAGCAAGTGCTGCGACAGCTTGGGACGATTACCTCCAACTCGGGCGATGCTGATGAAAGCGCGTCGCATGAGGAAGACAAAGCCGCACACGATGAGTTCTACGAGCTCGTGTCTCGCCAGCTTCGCAGAATTGGCTTCCAGCCTGTGCACATCCAAGGCGCACTGCAGACTTGCAAGAAAGACCCCGACCACTCGGAGGGCGAGTTCATGACGATCATCTTGGATTGGCTCTGTTTGAACGTACCCGAAGGAGACCTTCCCAAGGGGTTCAACCCGGAAGGAACGCAGTTGGATGTGGTGCTCACTGCGAGTGGCAAGAGCAAAGCGGAACAAGAGCAAGCGGCAATGTCTCCTGTTTTGGTCCAAAGGCTGATGAAGTACGGGTACGATCGTCGTGATGCGATCGCAGTCGCGAATGCGTACCTTCGCACCCGGCCGGAGGACGCTGGGAACGAATCGCCATCGCCAGAGATCATGCTCGCGTTGCTGCGAGAGCTGCATCCGCACCAGATCGAGCACTTTGAGATTGAAGTCACGAAGTCCACGGACGGACTTCCAGACGATGAGGAGATTGCAGCGCAGCGCCAAGACGAGGTGTTCGCGCTTGAAGCAATTTACGACGACAAGTTTGAAGTGCAGGTGCTCAGTGGTGATGATCAACTAGTACTGCTGCAAGTGTCGGACGATGTTCAGCTGGAAGTGTTTCTGCCGAGCGCGTCAAAATATCCGTACGAGCTCCCGATCATTGGTCTCACGTCGTCGAATCCTGCGCTTCGACCGTTCCTGTTGTTTACTTGTGGCAGTGTGCTGAAGAGCTGCTCGGGCATTCTAGGCGAGCCGATGATTTACGACATTTGCGTCGCGGTGGATACGATTCTGGGCGAGTGTGCTCAGGAATCGAAAGCGCCGAAAATTGTCCTCTTGCCGCATTCTTCGGGTGCTGCGAAGGAGCCGAATCCTCCAAAGAAGCCAGCGAATATGACTCCGCCCCCAGCTCCTGCGGCTTCACGCAAACACGAGAAGAACAACCAAGGGAAGAAGCCAAAGAAGCGCCAGAATGGCCATTTCGAGAAGAAGGTGGATCTCGAGGCGGTGGAGCGCATGAGTGCCAAACTGTTTCAGCTACGACAGAGCAAAGAGAACAAGCCGGCTTTCCAGCAGATGCTCAGCGCACGCGCCAAGCTGCCCGCTGCAGCAGAGAAGGACAATGTGATTCAGTACCTGAAGCACAATCAGGTGGTTCTCGTGTGCGGGCAGACGGGGTGCGGCAAAACGACCCAGGTTCCTCAGTTCATCCTCGATGACTGCATTGACAGCAAGCGAGGCGGGGAGTGCCAGATCATCTGTACGCAACCGCGTCGAATCGCTGCGATCGGTGTGGCAACGCGCGTCGCGCAAGAGCGGTGCGAGGAAATCGCTGACATTGTCGGGTACCAAATTCGAATGGACGCCAAGAAATCTGCAAACACGCGGCTGCTGTTCTGCACGACAGGTGTGCTGCTGCGCCGTCTGCTCTCGGACCGATCGCTCTCAGGGGTAAGTGTGTGTATGGTGCTTAGTATGAAGAGCTCCTATTGAGCGTGTGGTCTAACTCGTTTTCGTGGTTGCTTGATAGGTTTCTCACATTGTGGTGGATGAGGTCCACGAGCGCAACATTGACACGGACTTTCTGCTCTCGATTCTGCGCGACCTGCTTCCGAAGCGACCGGATTTGCGGCTGATTTTGATGAGTGCGACCATGAACGCGAGCCTTTTTGTCAACTATTTCTCGTAAGTTCGATCCCGATCTCTGTTCAAAAGCAGTGCGAAGAGCCCTAGCACTGATTTATCTCCTGGCATGCAATTTCTACGGAACAGGTCCGCATCAAGCGCGCCATGCCCCGTTCTCGATATCCCAGGGTTCACTTTCCCAGTCAAGGTCAACTTCCTCGACGACATCCTTGCCATGACGTCGTACGACGTGCCAAAGAAGCTGCTCGTTGAAAAGAAGAAGAAGAACGACAAGGAAGAAGACGGTGCCGCGGAAAAAAGCAAGCGTCTGCATGAGCTGTCCCCGCAAGAGCTCGCTGACAAAATCGACGATTCCCGAATCGACTACGACATGGTTGCGCACTTGGTGACGCACTTGGTGGAGAAAGAGAAGACAGATGGCGGGGCGATTTTGGTGTTCTTGCCCGGCACTGCTGAGATCAAGCGCTTGACGGAGATGCTGATGCACACGAGCCAGATCGCGAGCAAGATCTCGGTGTTGCCGCTTCACGGGTCGCTCTCCGGCGCAGACCAAGCGCTCGTGTTCCGTCCTGCGCCAAAGGGGAAAACCAAGATCATCGTGAGCACCAACATCGCCGAGACGTCGATTACGATCAACGACATCACGGTCGTGGTCGACTGCGGCAAGGTCAAGGAGATGGTGTACGACAACCGCCAGCGCCGGTCGCAGCTGCTCGACTGCTGGGCTGCACAGGCTGCCTGTGACCAGCGCAAGGGTCGTGCTGGTCGTGTCCAGGCGGGGACGTGCTACCGCGTGTTCTCGCGCAAGCGCTTTGCGTCGATGGAAGCTCAGCTGTCTGCGGAGATCCACCGAGTGTCGCTGGAGCAGCTCTGTCTCCAGATCAAGAAGCTGGATCTCGGATCCATCAAGGCTTTCCTCGCCAAGGCGATTGAGCCACCAAAGCAAGAAGCGATCGACGCAGCAATGCAGGAGCTCGTCGAGATTGCTGCGTTCAAGCAGATCAACGTGGACGGCAAGAACGCCAGCCAGAGGAGACACATTGACGCCGAAGAAGTGAAGCTCACGCCTCTGGGCAACCACTTGGCGATGCTGCCACTGGACGCTCGAATCGGCAAGTTCTTGGTGTTTGGCTCGATTTTGCGCTGCGTCGAGCCCGTGGCGATCATCGCGGCGTGCATTTCGAGCAAGAACCCGTTCGTCATGAGCATGTCGGACCCAGAGTTGCGAGAAAAACAGGAGGCGCTCAAGAAAGAGCTCAGTGGGAACTGGAAGAGCGACCAGCTGCTGCTCTGGAAAGTGGTGGAGAAGTACAGTCCGCTCAAGAACCAGAAGCTCAAGCGCGGCTTCTGCAAGGACTTTGGGCTCTCGTTCGACACGCTGGAGAGCATCCTCGACCTCAAGAACCAGTACCTGCAGCAGCTGGGTGACATTGGCTTCTACGACTCGTACAACGCAGAGAACCTCAACTTGAACTCGACTGTGCCCCGCATTGTCAAGGCAGCGCTGTGCGCGGGTCTCTATGGCAATGTGGCGCAAGTGGTGTACCCGGAGCAAAAGTACTTCCAGTCTGCGCACGGAGCGTTCACGGAAGAGCACGACGCGAAGAAGATTCGCTACTTCATCAAGGCACAGCCAGCACCGGTGGCTGAGGAACCGCAGGCTCCACCAACCAACAGCAACTCCAACTATCAGCCGCGCGAGCGCGTGTTCCTGCATCCGTCGTCGATCAACTTTGTGCAGACGCAGTACGACTCGCCCTGGCTGCTCTACACGGAGCTGGTGCAGACGTCCAAGGTGTTTGTGCGCGAGAGCACGATGGTGAACCCGTACGCGCTCTTGCTCTTTGGCGGCAAACTGGACGTGGTCCACGAGAAGAACCTGCTGCGTCTGGACCAGTGGATCCAGTTCAGCGCCGTCGCGCGCATCGGCGTGCTGATCAAGGCGATCCGCAAGCACCTCGACCAGCTCTTGACGGACAAGATCGAGACCCCAGAGCTCGACATCGCGCAGAGCGAGCTGGTGTCCGCGATCAGCCACCTGCTCAAGAGCGAGGGCATGTGAGGTTGACCCTCATACGCTCGCAGGCACATTCTCGCGGCGATAGACAGACAGTCAGAGGACAACAAGGTCTTCTGATGGGTAGGCAGCGAGCGTATCATGAGACAGACTCTGGATGTTGACGAATTGAGATGATGCATTTCACCAGCACTTTTCCGCTTTTCTTATAGGCGTCGTTGAGGTGTGTGTGTGTGTGAAGACTGGATAAATAACGCTCTTGTGTCACACGCAAATCGCTCTCTTAAAACAAAGTCGGAGGCTGCCTATGTGAACAGCGTCTGCCAGATCGAAGGCTTCACCCAGTTGTAGTCGTTGCGACGCACCCCCTGAGCACAAGATCACCGACAAGCAAACAAACATCAGCAAAGCCAGCAACACACACCAGCACCGATCGCATTTTCTTCACAGGACTCACCTGGTACGCCTGCTCGTGCAGCTTCTTGAGGATCGCGCGGTGACGCTCCGAGAGCTGCGGCAGGTCCGCCTTGAGCGCGCTCGGGTCCATTGTCGACGGCGACGCCACGCGGCTGCGCTGCTCCTGGATCTTCTTCTGCGCACGCTCCACGTCGAAAAGCGCCTCAAAGCACTTGAGCTGCGTGTACAGCGCGCTGTCGGGAAACTCCATCGTGGTCGTAGCGCGGCATCCTGGCGCCGAGCAGATGTTGCCGTTGCCGCGCAGCGACTGCTTCTGCGTGCGCGTCTTGCACGTGACGTCCGAGCAGACGACCCACGCCTCGTAGTACTTCTTCGTGGCTTCACGCGTAGCGAGGTGCAGTCGGTTCGACAGCACGGCTTGCAGGTCGTCGCCGACATTCCCGTACATGCCTTCCTTGTCGTAGCCCCAGAAGTCCGCCTTGCACTCGGGCGACGGACAGCTCAGCCCACTGAACAGCGAGCCGTCCGTCGGGCGAGTGCCGTACACGCCTGGGAACGGACTCGCGAGCTTGCAGCGGTTGCACGTGATCTCCAGCGGCGCGCACGCCTTGAAGCGGTCGGCGTCGTTCTGCAGCACGCTCGGGATCGTGTCCGCACCGTCGTTCTCTTCGCCAAAGTGGTTCGCCGAGTGGGAAAACTTGGACGTGTCCAGCCCCAGGCAGTGCGCGAGCTGAGGGCTCGACGTGCCTTCGATGTGCGCGCACAGTCGGTTCACGGGCGGGTGGATCTGCGATTCCAAGTACCACTCGACATCAATGTTGAGCTTGCCGTCCGACCGCTTGACCTCGTCCGGGTGGTACGCGCGACGCCCGCTGCCAGGTTCTTCTTCGAGGCAGAGCACGTACTGGATGTGCGTGCCCGCGCCGATGGGCTTCCCCTGTGCGCGCATGGCGATCGCCACCTGCACGTGGTACTGCTTGGCGCGGTCCGGGTACTGCTCTGGCTGCTTGTTGAGACTCTTGGTGATCACGAACTGCTCGATCGGCTCTTTGCCTGAGCGCACACGCTCCGCGACCTGCTCCAAGTGCTCGTGGATGCTTTCGACGACTTCGTCGCGAGAGCTGCCCGAGAGAATGAAGTCCAGGATCTCGTTACCGACAGCCTTGGAGATGACGCACCAATCTCGGCGCACCATATCGAGACCTTTCACCTCTTTCTCAAAGACCGCGTCGCCATTCGGACGCTCCTTGAGCACCAGCGCGGCGTATTTCTTCTTGTTGAGCAGCAAGATGGTCTTGAAAATGTAGTCCACTTCCAGCTCCAGCAGCTTGAAGTGCTTGTTGCACTGCACTTGGATCTCGCGACCGATGCGCTTCGCGTCGTCCAGCTTGTCCGTGCGCGAGTCCACCATGATGGAATCCGTATCACCGTACACGACGTCGTAGCCGCACTCTTGCTCAGCGACCTCTTTCGCTCGCTGCAGTGTCTGACGACCAGTCGACGTGATCAGAGCGGCGATCGGCTTGGCGTAGAAGCGCGAGAATCGGAAGCCCAGACAGCCGTACATCGAGTTGGCCGTGAGCTTGATCGCCTTCTGGCGAATGTCGAGCTTGTTCGCCTTCTCCGTGTTACCCGCTTTCGTCTCCACTTTGAGCTGCTGCTTCACTTGCTTTCGGGACTCCAGGAGTCGCTTGATCACGGCAGGGAGGATGCCTTCTTCGCACGCGCTGCTGGGGAGCGGAGGGATGTCCGAGTCCGCCGCGATGTCCTCTTGCTCGCCCTCGTGGTCAATGTCTTCGTCGTCCATGTTCTCGTTATTGATCGCCACAGGCACAGGCTTCGACTTCTTCTTCTTCTTGCTGGACGGAGCGGCGTGGCCGTTGTCGTCCATGAGCGTTCGCTCCACGGTCGTGAAACAAATGTTGTATTCCTGCAAACCAACAAAAACAACGGAAACAACTTGTGAGAAACCCGTTTTGCAATCGATCCTTTCACAGGCGTTCTCGCGATTGCAAGCGACGACTTACTCGAATGATCGACGGATACAAACTGTTGAAATCCAGCAGCACCACAAAGTTGTCGTAGAGTCCCTTCTTCGGCGCAAACACCATACCACCGGCGTACGAGGCTTCGCGCTTCTTGCCGGACTTGTCCGCCTCAGTCTTGCTCTTGTACTTCTCTGGCACGATGAACTTGTGCTTCGAGCGACCGAATTCGTGCAGCAGCAGGTACTCGATTCGCTCGGCGCGCTTGTTCGCCTCCAGCGTGCGCGTCCAGAGGTAGCCACAGAGGTTGGCGAGCTGCTTGGAGAGCGGCAGCACTTCGAGCTTGTGCATCAACTGGAGAACAAACATCGCGTCGTCGAGCGTGTGGCGCAGGAAGCGGATAAAGTTGCTCGCGCCACCGTGGAGGATCTGCGGGATGTCTGTCATTTCCACGTCAATGCGCTGCTTGGACAGCAGCGTCTGCACCAAATGCGACAGCGTGTAGTTGTTTTGCGACGTCAGCAGCTCTTTCGACGAGACGTACGTATCACAGAACAGGCGTCCGTTGACCATGTCGTCCATGCGGTGCTCGTTCCAGCCTTCGCCCTCTTTCATTGGGTTCAGGCGGCCACGACGCAGACGAGTCAGCTTCGACCAGAGACCGCCCAGCTTGTAGTTGTCGATGCGCGAAACGAGCACATCGAGCGTGTACTTGTGCAGGTTGTGGCCGACAATCACATCCGGGTCTTCGTGCTGCACGCGGGTCAAGAAGTAGCTCAGCATCATGCGCTCGTTCAGCTCAATGCGGAGGCGCTCGCTGTTGATCGCCTGCGACCCATCCTCGGCTCTGATACCGAAGCGCTCGTCCTTCTGCGCAGCCGCGACGTACTCGTTCGGGAACCCCGCGTTCGCGTCCAGCGGGCGAATGGCAGTGAAGTGGGAGATCTTGTGCTGAGGGTTCGACCGTCCGCTGCCGCCATCGGAGCTCACGCCGCTTTCAGCGATCGCCGAGAGCGCGACGACCTCGTGCTTGCCCGTCACGGGGTTGCACACAGTCTTGAGACTGAGACTCATGATCGTCAGTGGAGGCGGCGCGAGACCGCCGCCTTGCATGGAGCTCACGTTCTTCGGCGCGAACGTTTCGTACTCCATGTGGCAGAAACTCGCGCTCTCGTTCGACTTGCGCACGTTCGTGATCTCGATCCAGCCGGGACCAAGCAGCTTGCGCTTGATCAGGAAATTTTCCAGTGGACGCGTGAACGCGCCGCAGATGCGGCTGAAAGTCTTCCCGCCGCGGTTGCAAATGTCCGTCGGAGGCGACGGGTACTTGGCGGCGTACTTCACTTTCAAGAACAGATTCTTCCCGCGAGGTATGTCCGCGACTTCGAACGCGTAGTTGCGCTCCACGAGCTTCGTCTGGAACACTTCCTGGTCGCGCTTGCTCGTGATGCAGGACGGGATCAGGATCTTGCGGATCTCTTCGTGCATGCTCATCCACGTCTGCTGCTGCTCGACCTTGGGCAGCTCCTTCAGCGCCTGCTCGCCGCTTGGCACGAGGTACATGTAGCGCTCGAGGTTGTGCACGATCACACAGCAACTCTTGTACGTCGGCGTGCCATTCTTACCACCGGTGTTGGAAGTCTTGATCTTCCCAATCAGATAGATCTTTCCGGGGCGTTCCCGAACTTCCACCGCGTCCATCCAGTACATCTGGATCGTGTCGGCTGTGGCAAGCGCCTCTGGCTCAGCTTCAGTCTCCTCGACCTGGGAAGTCTTGCTACCCGAGTCGCCGCCGCCGACTTGCCACCACTCGGCGACTTCGTTCGAAGGCACATCGGCGACCATGCCGCCATGCGTGGGCTTTACTTTCTCTTCGGGCTTCTCGACAGGCTCGCCAGCGAGTACACGCGCCGTGGGCTCGGTGGTCTGCAAGCGACCCTCGCGCGCCTTGCGAAGCAGCAAGTCTCTCTTGCTCAGCACTGGCTTCGCAGGTTCGTCATTGGCATCATCCCCGGACTTCATGCCATCGTCCTGCTCGGATTTCACTCCGTTGCCGCCTTCTTCATTGGACTCATCGCCGTGTCCAGTCAGGTCACCATCGTCCATTGGTTCGTCGACGAGCTCAGACTCATAGGCGTTGTCGTCGTCCACGGCGATATCGTCATTCGCATCGTCATCGTACTGACTCTGGAACTTTCGTGAAGAGCGACCAGCCGCGCTGGACGATAACGACGACGACGACGTGATCGCAGATCTCTGTGTCGAGCTGAACGAAGAGGCAGTCGTCGTCTTCGCAGAGGCGCCGGACGAGTAGGACATCGGGCGGGCGTACGTCTGGCGCGACTCGGTTGGGTTGCTCGTCAGGTCATCGAGCATGCTGTCCAGATCGATATCTGCATCCACACACAAGTCGCCAGTACACATGAGTTTCGTGTCACTTCGGACAACCCAGACACTGATAGAGCCACAGCCAGGCATTTATAGTGATTGTAGCATATACATACCTCGCTTGGTGTTCGCTCTCCTTTTGTTTGCTCCTGGAGCCCCACCGTTCGAAGCGCCTGGCGCCGCTCCCTTGCTCTTCGGACCACCGGAAGCCGAGAAGAACATGTTGGTGATCTTCTGGTCGTTGCCCGAGCCGAGCTTTGCGCGCTGCATCTTCTTAGCGCGTCGCATGTACGAGCTCGAGAGTGCACCGGCGCTTCGCTTCTTGGAGCCTGGAGCGTCGCCGTCCTCTCCATCGGCCCCTGCCGCGCCATCGGGCTCTGGGTCAGACTCAAAGAACTGCTCTTCGCCGTCGTCGAAGTAGCCCATCTCGCCATCGTCGTTCTCCACGAACGGCAGTCCCTGGCGTCGCTCGCGCACGAGCTTCTCGTACTCTTCCTCCGTCACAGTCTTGTACACGCTCTCCTCCTGAGGCACGTACGTCGCGATGCGCGAAGTGCGCTCCTCGGCGGTTTCCGTGGCGCGCACGCCGCCCCCTTCGCGCAGGCGGCGGATCTCCTCCAGCGCTGTCTTGCGCGAGCCACCCGCGCTGCTGCTCGAGCGTCGGGAGCTCATGCTGCTCGTTGCCTAGCTCTCTCTGTCTCTCTCTGTCTGTGTCTCGCCTGGGCGGTTGTGGAGGGAAGGGAGGCTTCCTGTCGGATGTCCACGCGCGCAACAGCAATCGAATGAGTGAGCGATGTTCTGTCTGGTCGCAGTTATGTTGTCATTGGCGCCAAAAATGTTCGCTTTACCGGGAAGTTATAGAGGCGCTTTGAAAGCGGGTTTCAGAGCGAACGCAGTGCTTCTGTCCACTGCCGACCCTTTTGCCACTCAAGCTCAACGAAGAACCGGAGCTTTGATGCTGAAAATCGGAGGCAAGACTGTGCTTCTGGGATGGCTTTTTTGGCGCGAAAAGGACGGAAACGTCTCAAAACCGGCTGAAGCACTCTCTCAACAGCGTTTCTATCAGATTCATGCGGTTTTTGGATCACCGTTTTCAGCAGATCCTTTTTGGCGCGAAAGCGTCTTAAAAGCGGCAGAACCACTTTTCGCACAGCACTTCTATTGGTTTGCTGCTGGTGCTGGTCCGCCGCGTTTAGTAGAGTGTGTGCGCTTTTTGAAGGGATCCGCCTTTAATCGGATATGTCAGTCTGCGATTGTCTGCATCCTCTGAAAGTCGTCTGCAAATCTATTTGATGGAAATAGTAAAACGTTTTGAGTGTTTTTGTGTGTTGTTTTGGTATTGTGTCGAATCAAGCACCAATTAGCCTCCAAGAAAGTGGCGACTCATTCAAAGGCGAAGCAGCGCGCATCCATGCAATCGTACGGCCGCCTGCTCACCCCGGAGGTGAAGATCCGGATCAGCGCCGCCGCCAACACGAAGCAGCTGGAGAAGCGCTTCACGTATCTCTGGCAAGGAGCGCACGCCATCCTGGCGACGAACACGCTCTTGGCGCACCAAATGATGTACGAGCCGCTCGTTCGACTACCTGCTAGCTATTCGCTCGTCGGACTGGACATAACGATTGATAGCTTTGTCTAAAGTGCACCTGTACCGATTGATATTGCGATGTGGGGTGGGTTTGTAGCTCTTCGATGATGGAGATGGCGCGCATCAATCGTGTGGAGCTCCCTGCCGCAGTGCTCGATTTCATCTGCGAGAGCTGCGGAGCGCTCATCGTGCCAAGCGTGTCCGCTGACGTCCGCGTGCAGCCGCAGACGCACAAGTCGCGAGCGAACCGGAAGCTGACGCGAGAGCGCCGAAAGCTGGCTGCGCAATGCGGAGCACCCGGGGTGCCGATGATTCTGCTCAACGTCTTGGTACGATTTGCTTTCGACTGCTTTCTCTGGAGACATGGCGTGGAATGCGAATAATACTGAGTATTGACGTCATGTGTTATGTGTGTGTGTGTGTGTGTTTATGACCATTCAGCGCATCTCCTGCCGCCGCTGCACGCACGTCAACATCCGTTCTGGCGCGTCCGAGATCATCAAACCAAAGTCCAAGAAGCGAGCTCTCGAGAACCCAGCACCAGGTACGTCTCTGAGCAGAATGACTCAGCTCCGGTTACGATGCCGCTCTATTGACGTATATCTACTCTGTCTGCACATCAGTAGAAGCCGATCGACGCGAAGCCAAGCGCACCAAAACAGCGGAGCCCTCGTCTGTGTTCGAGAGCAAACCGACTAGCACGAAGGAATCAAGTGCCTCTGCTCAGAAACCAGTTCCGGAGCAGCCACGAAGCATGTTCGCGCCGCCGCCGAGTCCTCCGCGAAAGCTGCTCGACGGCTTGAAGAAGAAGAAGAAGAAGAAGAAACTCAACCCAGACGCCGCCGTCACGGCCGTGAAAAGCAGCCTGAGCTCGTTCTTGCAGAGTCTTCGCCCCGGCACTTCGAAATGAGACCTTGCTCCACACAAACTGCATTTCCACTGAAGATAAAACAAAAAGAGCTGACAATGTGGCGTGAAGCCAGGGAGAGATCTCTTCCGCTTTTATGTTTATTGTGTGAGAGTTGATGAGAGAGCTGGGCTGAGCGCTGTCAGCTGAGTCCACGAGGTACGAAGGATATCGTCTCGAGTCGGCAGGCTCCACGATTTCATGGTCGACGGGTATCGCGAGCTCATGGACCCAGAGAGTGCAACATTCCACTGATGATGCGCACTACCGTCCTCCAATGGCAAACCTGAGACTTGTTGTCCATCTGAGCGAGGTTCTTCCCCAGTTTTGCTGCAGCTGCTGTCACTTGGAGATGCTATTGCCGGCGCCGTCTGGGCTTCCTCAGGTGACTCCACTTCCACTTCATCTGCCTGAATGAGCTGTTCTTCTTCGTGTTGGTTCCCACTCGGCTGCACCTGTTCTAACGGAGCCAATGGTGCTTGCCGCTGGACGTCCGATTGTTCAGATCTGCGGTGACGGCGTGAGCGATGTTGTTGAGCTTTGGCTTTGCTCCGAGCAAGCGTTTGGTTGCGCTCCGTCACTTTGAAGATCTTCCCCAAGATGCTAAAGAGCTTCTCGCGAGGCGGATCTTTCTGCTCCTCAAGAATCTACAGAAAGCGACAAACGAGTAGAGGTGAGTGAGTCCTTCATGTTGCACCGCTCCGTTATTGCCAAGCATGGCAGCTTGAAAACATGCCCTTCGCGTGTCTCTGATCGGCATTTGCACCATGACGAGCATGTGGTTGTGCACGAGGCTGTCGTGAAAGTGGGAAAAGCCGTCGACAGTCGTGAAATTGTCGTCCCAGAACAGCACCTGCAGGCTTTTGTTGACCCGCAGCACAGCTCCAAGGCGACTCGCTAGAATGTCGCCACACTCGTTCCCAGACACGTCAAGCACCTGAAGACACTGGTTGATTCCCAGCGCTCCCACCGCTGCTGTGATCACGTGCGCTCCAAAGATCATCGACGAGTCGCTTTTGAGGCAAAGCCCCTTGAGCGGCAATGGCTTCGATGACGTGTGGACGTCGCTGAGCGACGGGGGTTTGTCCAGCTGATCTCCATTTCCTCCGCTCTTGATCGTGCCTCCAAGGATGAGCGCGAAAGCGTTTGCAGCTGCGACCTCAATGGCGCTCGGCACATCGAGCGAGGCGGACGATCGCTCATGGAAGCGCTGCAAGCTGGCGTGCGTTCGTCGCTTCACGTACCCGTTGCCCTCGAGGCTGAGCGAGCTGAGCGTTCGGCATCCGCGGAGTGAATGGAGAAGCAAGATAGACTACAACCGCACAGTTGAACACACACAAGAGCGAATGGTGAGTCGAACAAAGCGGACTGACACTGCAAATTGAAGTCCCTGGACATTGCGTACCGATTTGTCATGAAGGCATGTGTGGTCGAGACGCAGCGAGGCACGCCCCACAAAGGGTGATTCGTCAATCAGCTGAGCGAGCAAGCCTGCCTTGCGACCGCTTAGGGCGTTCTCGCTCAAGTCGACCAAACACGGCAGTGCACGACCAGTATTCCGAAACATTGGGGCGAGGATGCTCTTCAAGTAGTCCTTCTTGAGCCCGTTGCTGGAGTGGAAACGTCCAACCTTGAGATTTGCTGCCGCATGTTTCGAGGCGCGAGCCAACGACTGGATTAGAAGCGTTTGAGGACTGGACTTGCGCTGCATTCCTCGCAAGAACAGTGTCGAGAGGCTCTGGGTCTTGCCCAAAATCCAGCCCAAGTCCTTACTCGCTTGCGTCCTCATGTAATTGTACGAGAGATCGAGGACTCGGAGAGAATGCTGTTCTGACGCGGCGCCTGGAAGAACATGTTCATGTCCAGCGCCGTTTGCGAAACATCAAGGCGGCGCAGCGCAAACGCTCCAGTGATCCAGCTGGAGAGCACGCGTGTTCCTTCTTGGCTGAGCTGGTTGCCCGACAAGCTGAGCTCTCGCAGAGACGACGAGAACGCAGGATTTGTTTTCATCGCGAGCAGCATGCGCCAGCTGGATGCCGAGGATCCTATCGCCGTAGCTGCAACGGTTGCTGCTGAACGCGCTTGATCGTGGACTGCAGTACTACATGCTGCAGGATGCGCAGCGAGCGAGCGGTCAAGTCGATGTTGGTGAGTGTGAACGCCTCGATGGTAGAAAATGGAGACAGAAGCGCTTGGAAGAGAGCGCTCATGCCGACCTCGTTCATCGCGAGGTCGTAGACGAAAATGCCGTCAAAGCAGTGGCAATGCTCCAGAGTTCTGGCGAGCGCCTGGACCTCTCTCAGCTGGATTGCTGCGTTTGACGACGAGGAAGGCAAGCCCAAGTGGCGTCGGATCAAAGAGGGCTGCTGCTGGTAGCCATCGACACCCGGAGGGAAACTGAGGCAGTACTGGAAGTCCACGCACGACCTAGCACACTCGGTAAGTCGCGTCGTGACGCTGGAGCGATATGGCACGTTCAGATCGTCGCAGAATGCGCGGTAGGCAGTCGCCACCGCTCCAAAGAGCAGTTTCTTGTCGTCCTGGTTTGTGTCAGACGCCGGAAAGAACTCCTCCCAGTGGCATTGAGGAGGCAGTCTGACTTTCGGGAACTGCTTGTCTGGGAACACGAGGTGAAGACCATGGAGGAGCCGCTGGAGAAGGCGAACAAAGCTCTCAGTGTGCACTCCTGGGTCGAAGTGCAAGACGAGCGGAGGCTGCGCGAACTGGTCCTGGGAAATGAACAGCTGGATGGACGTCGTCGGCGCTGAAGATGATGGTGACGATGAAGACGAAGAAGCGCCTCGCATGACGTTGATTCTCTGGATGTACATGAGCTGCGGCTCCTTGCAGCAGACGAGCTGGGTCTTGAAAGGCTTCTTGTACTGCAGCATCCACAGTCGGAACGCAGAGACCACGAAGAGCCTTCGGTGGAACTTGCCGGACTTGTGCAGCAGCATCCATTTCATCAGCACCGGCGTGTCATCGCGAGCGACAAACAGTTTCTCGATCGTCGCGATCTCGTGGGGCTTGAGCTCTTCGTAGCTGAGCCGGTTGATCGGCCAACGGACATGGTCCTCGGTGCTGTTGTCCTTCTCGTCTCTCTCTTGTCGTTGGACGGCACTTCGTGTCGAGATCTCGACTTGGTTGTTGGGCTCATGGCGTTGAGGTGGAGAGAGTTGGGATGACATGTCTGAAATTGGTCCACAGCAGCTGTGCCTTTCCTTCTTGGACGCGCCTGGGGATGTGGCTGCTGAGCTGCTCTTCCTACAGCAATGGTTGATAACGAATCGCGCTTCGCCAGATCAATGTTCGGTAGCTTTGGGCAGGAACAGAAGCTGCTGGATCTATGACTGGCTAAAAATCAGGAGACGCGTTGACATGGCTGCTTCTGCTGTTGTCGTCATTCATTTCTGAATCGACGTGTGCCGCCGCACTGCAAGCAATTCCGCATTTGGACGAAGTAGCACAGACGCTCACAGGCGGCCAGGCAAACAGACGATAGCCAGGTGTGACACCCGCGCGCGGCAGTGAGTGCGCCATGGACGCTGCGAATGCGAATGCGACGACTGTCGCACGCGCACACCATGATCCAGCAGTCGTGACGGTGCACAAGTCCGCCAAGGGACCCACGATTGGGACGACCACGGGCACTGTCGTGATAACCATGGCAACAGCAGGCAACGGCAAGAGCGACAGCTTCGCGTCTCAGCAATACCAGCCGACGACGGGGGAAGACGATCCGCTGACGACGAGCAACGGTCTCAGGGAAAACACGCACTTTCTCGTGGAAGACGAAGACGATAATCTCGCGGTGTATGTGAAACTTCGGCAAGCAGTGCGCGCGATTGTGCTGATCAAGGCGAAGGAATTGAAGAAGCAGGACGAGCCGATCGAGTGGGGAGTCCTACCGCCCACCGCGCGCGTCAGCAGCGTCAGGTCAGCCACAGACACGCTCAACTATGATGACGCCAGTGCACGAAATCCACTTGGCCACAGAGCTCTACTTGCAAATCGAGCAGTGCTGGAAGCGCTTCTTGCCGCAGGTGAAAGCCATTCTGCTGTGAGCCGTATCTGGACGAAGACGCGAAGCTGGACGGTTGGGGAGCGACCATCGCCGCTGCGCGGTCAGCATGCGCGGTGGTGCTGGCTCCGCATTCCTGTGGGTTTTACCTCTTGGGGACGAACAACAGCGCTTCTTCGAGCAGTGCGACCGGTTCAAATGGCGGTAGCAGCAGTGGTGCAGTCCCAGTGCGTCATGTCGAGTTCGATTTTCAGAAATTCGTGATGGTGATCGCTGACGGCACGTTCAGCCCCACGGCATTTATCGTTTCGACGCATTTTTCTGGTAAAAGGACGTTTGATGCAGACATCACGTAAGTTCATTGCATGCGTGTTGTGTCGCAATGGTGCTTCGTTATTCACTTACGACATTGGTTGGATGGCTGCAACTCTTGGAATCCCAGATTCAAGCTACTGCGGGATAATTTCTTAGCTCCTGAGCGAGTGATGCTGAAAGAAAGAGCGGTCACGACCGCGCCAGTTCAGCAAACCATGTGACAAAACTGCGTCGAGCTCAACAGCTCAGATCCCGAGTCCAACTTGCTCGCGACTCTACAAAGCGTTTGTTGGAGCGTCATCTCTCACGAACCACTCCCGGATGCGTTTTTGGACTCGCTGCGCAACTTGCACTTGCTGTTTGCCAAGTCCTACTCTGGAGAAAACTGTGGATCCGGGAGTTCTGGCCAGAGCGAGTTGCCAGCACCGACTTGGCCGAAAGAGAAGATCAGGATGGCGGCGCAGATCTTCCCCTACTTGCTCGAGTTAATGGTTGCGGCTGCATCCGGCTTGGAGTCGATTGAAGCTCCGCATGAGCGACGACCGTCTTTGTTTGGGATCGGCAAGAAGACGACGACTCCGAGCAGATCTCGAAAGTCGATCGACTTTGGGACTACGTTTGCGATCCCAGTCGTGTCAAGCGTCAAGCCGCTCGTTTTTCTGC
>JAASFO010000377.1:0-23533 GCA_023333815.1 Globisporangium recalcitrans
CCTCGCTCCCCCAAATAGCGTTTCAAATTGCAACAAGCGCGTCGCTTGGGATGTTGGCTGTCGTGGACGAGACTGCCTCATCACTCCCACGGAGACTCTGTGCATCCACACACACACAATAACACGGCAGAGGCGTCAATGCGAGCCTCTGAGCGAGCGCTTGCGCAACAGACGTGCACTCGCGAAGAGGATACGAACAGGAGGGCACAGACATGCGTCGCTCTCGCTGCAAGTGATCGATGCATTGATTGCCTCAGATTCTAGTACAAACTTCAACACTCGATCGCCACCAGTACTGGCATCTTGCATTTAGTAGCCCGTGCATTATTCAGTTGCTTCGTTGAAGGCAGAGTGAACGTCTCCAGCTCGATTAGTGGCCTCTTCCTTCTGCCTCGTTTGAATTTGAGTGACTCACTTGACCAGTTCGCGCGCACAGCAGCAACCAACACGAACACGCAGAGACTCTGAAACCCAGCAGCTGACGGAAGAGAGCGAGCGAGCGATGGAGCTGGAGAAGGAGCTCGTGGCGGCACTGCGGGCACTAGAGCTGCAGGATGTGCCGGAAGACATGGTGACGTCGCTCTTTAATTCAGGCGGCACGGCGGTCGTCACCACCAGCGTCACGGGTGAGACCGCGTCGGCGGGCGATGCGCTCTTCCCTGATCTCGTCGACAATGTGTCGGTGAACCAGTTGCGCAGCGTCGACCGCGTGTTCGCAAAGTACCTGCAGAAGCACCTCGCCGCGGTCGAGGAGAACCAGGGAGCCGTGCGCAACAAGCGCCTCAGTATTGATAACACGGCGATCACCGAGCCCGAGGTCGCGCGTCTGTGGGAGTTTTTCGCGTCGGAAGAAGCGATCACTGCTGTCGTCGGCGATGAGAACGAGCGCACGCACTCCACTGCAGCATATCGCACGTTCTTCACGCTGCTGCACTCGGTCATCAACATCCGAGATGTGTACGCGAAGCTGGACGACGACGAGAAACGAAGAGCGCTCGCCAAGGCGTTGCTCGCCAGCAAAGTGTACCTGACGTGGCTGCAGATCCCTGGCGGGTCTGCGTACGGTCTTTTCATGCCGTACGTTTATCGCCAGGTGCTGGATGTGCTGAAGAAATGGATCGCCATGATGCGAGCCGATGCGATCACGAGAGCCAAGGAAAACGGGATCTTGAGCACGCGACGAGTCTCCGTCCGCCAGCGCACGCTGAAGGAGAAACAGATTGCAGCGAAGCGAAGAGACAACGAAGACTTCACGGAGATCCAGCAAAAGCTCGCGAAGTTTGGACTGGACTTGTTTGGCATGATGGCGACTTTTTTGGACAACTTTTCCCTCGCATCGAGTACCGAGTCGATCATTCCGACGGTCGAGATGGTGATCATGCTGCAAACTGCGGTTCCGGACGATGACACTGGCGAAGCAGTCTCGGATAAATCGCTCAAGGTGCTGTCGAAGCTGCTGAATGGTGTCCATGGCAACGCCATCCACATCGCTCGTGTGGTTGCGCATTGCTTCGTTCCAGGAATCACGCTGCAGGAGCCGCTGGCGATCGAAAACCGGTGCGCGCTGCGTTTCCACAGGCTGGCGATCGATATCGTTGCTCGAATGGAGCACACGATTCGCGGCAACGCGGGCGATGACGACGTTGAACGCGACGAGACTGAGCGTCAGCTTTCGCTTTTGCGATTGGGACTGCTGCAGAACGTTTGCTTGAAAGCGCCAGAACGCTCAGAAGAGAGGCAGCGCGTTCTTGCGTATGCCTTCTCGGTTGCCGTCAATGGGAGTGCTGAGCCGAATAGTCGCGGTTTTCAAGAGGAAGAACGGGTTCGGCTGGCGCGATTCCTTACAAGCTATTCCAGAAACCTGAATGCCAAGTTCAGACAATTTGCCGTGGAGCTGATCGGGAAGTTCGTTCTTCAACCAGAGTTCTGGCAGACTCCGGACAGTATCTCTCATGATCTGATTGCGTTCTCCGGTGTGGGACCTCTGCTTGATGTCCTCATCGATCGCTCGCGAGACAAGATTTCTGCCGTCCGCGCGAAGGCTATCGCTGGGATCTCTTCCGCTCTGACGTTGGGTCTGTCGAGTATGCCACTGCACAACGACGCGAAAGAGGCAAACGAGTCAGACAGCGATGCAGGTGAAGACATGGACGGAGAGCTGGGGAAAGATGGCAGCCAGTTGATTGCAGTCTCCCTCCAGAAGCTCCTCTACGCACGCACAATCGGCTTGAACGGAAAAAAGACGATGGAGGAGACGCCGTTGATGCGGCGTCTGATCGAGCTTTTTAGAGAGAGCCTGTCCGATGAAAAGACTTTTGTTCGGAAGGCTGCTGTCCAAGCTCTCGAAGCGCTTCTAGTTGTTCGTCCCGGTCCAATCCGCTCGTCCATGCGGAAGGATCTGGTCGACATCCACTCGAAGTGCACGGATTCCTCGCTAATGGTCCGTGTCCAAGCGATCAAGTCGCTCTCGGCGATTCTGCTGAAGTTCCCTCAAGATCCAGAGGTCCAAAAGCTCTGGAACCTGGGAGTTCTCCCATTATGCGCAGACCCTGAAGCCAGCGTTCAAGCGTGCTCTCTGGAGTGGACCAACCGGTTGATCTTTGAGAGGGTGTTGTCGTGGTTCGACGCAAGGAGAAGCAAAGCACAGCTCGAGTCGCTCGGGTTCGTTTGGGATCTTGTGGGTCACCTAGATGGAGTGATGGTCAAGTGTGTCCAAAAGTCATTGCGAATTCTCATCAAAGAAGACAAGATCGAGATGAAGAAAATCGTCCGAGCGTGCATTTACGCGATCAAGGAATGCATCAGCTCGGCTACCGCAGACGACAAGACAGACGGCTCAGGCGCAGACCTCACGCGGTTCTGGGACTTTAGCTGGGTTGTGTTGGAAGAGCTTGCTCACACCGGAAAGCTGGGCAAAGCCTCAACTGTTGACAAACAGAACCTGGATGTCGTGGTGGCGTGCTGGAACAAGCTTCAGCAGCAAGAGCTGCCAGTGGAATTCAACAATGGGTCGAAGCGAATTCTGCGAGTCGTTGCAGCGCTGTCGCCCGTGATCAACTCACAAGACGCGAAAGCAATTGCCGACGGTATCTTGGCATCGCTGCACGCTTTTACTATCCCGCTAAATGTGATCGCAGACGCGGTGCTCGCTCTGAACAGCATCTGCAAATCCAAAGCATCAAGTACGGAGTCGAGAAGAGAGATCAGCTTCGACTGGGGGAAGAAGTTGCTGGATCAGTGTGAGGCGAGTCTTCGGTTGTGCTTCGAGAAGGACCCACAGCGAGTTGCGGATCAAACTCAGCTGATCCAGAAACAGTTGATTTGCGTCGGTGAAGTTGCGCTGCTGGAGTTCAACAAGGATGACGACAAGAGTCGCGATCCGGCCGAGATTGCTCTTCTACCTGTCAGCTCCGGGATCCATTCCCTGGTGCAATTGTTCCTGCTGCCTCAAATCGCCGCCAACCAACTGAGCTCACAAGCTGAGCCGCAAGAAGACCCCGCCGACCCGGTCGAACCGACGGACATCCCGACTCCAATTCGAGTTTGTGCGTTCGTGACTTTGGGAAAGCTCTGCCTCCGCAACCAGGACCTCGCCAAGGACTGCATCACAATGCTGATTCGTGAGCTGCGAACGTGCAAAATCCAAGATATCCGGTCGAACATCTTGCTGATCCTGGGCGATCTGTGTATTCGATACACTTCGCTGGTTGACGCGTACATCCCAACAGTCGCTTTGTCACTTCTCGACGACAGCCCGCTGATTCGACGAAGTGCGCTGCTGCTGTTCTCTCAGCTGATCTTGCAGGATTACATCAAGTGGCGTGAATCTCTGCTGCGATTCTTCATTCGCGCCGTCGTGGATGAAGACGAAGAGCTTTCCAACCTCGCGCGACATGTGCTGTGTGGACCGCTGCGACAGAAGTCTCCCCACTTGTTCTCCAACAAGTTCATCGAGATGATCTTCGTGTTCAACAACTACCAAGGAAGAGTGAACTTCACGCTTGACCGCGACGGCGTCGAAGAGATCGCCTTACCTGGAAACGCGCGCTTCCCTCAGCGTTTCCAGTTGTACAGGTTCTTGCTGCAAAACATGTCGGACGAGCAGAAGCTGCAGATCTCGATGAAGCTGTGCAATGAGATCCTGGAAGAAGTGACGGATGGCAAGCTTCCGCTGTGCAAAACCCCTTCGCAGATCTCGGACAACGGGACGGAAGCTGTGCTGAAAGACACGTTTGCGATTCTGTGCTCTTCCGACATCAAGCTGTCATCATCGAAGGACGGAGACGACGATGTCGAAGGCGAAGAAGGAATCGACGCGAACACGGAGCCGAGTGCAAGCAGCGGGAGCGTCGCGACCCAACTGGCGGCAGCCAAGGGTAAGCTTCTCTCTAAGATGTCGAAGAAGAACTTCTTGGAGAACGTTGTCCCTGTTCTCATCGGACTGAAGCACAAGCTCGAGTCGAAGCGCAGTCCGCTGATGCGATACCTGCAGCACTACTTCCACGAGCTCTTCAAGCTGTATCGGCAGGAAGTGAAGGACATCCTGAGTGCTGATCCGCAGATGGCGATGGAAGTTGAGTACGACATGCGTCAATTTGAGTTGCATCACAAGAAGCAACTCGAGCAGCAACAGCAACAGCTGCACCGAGTGGCGCCGCCGCCGTCGTCGTCGTCGAATGAGGCGCCAGCCACGCCTCCAAAGACGCCATCGCCATCGCGACTCCCTACTACGACGCCGTACAATATGCTGGATGTGAGCGAGACTCCGATGGAGCCGCCCGACTCGGCGGTGCGTCTGCGCGAAGAGGTTAACGGAGCGAACGCCAAGAAGATTGCTGCACGACGACGAAGACGTCGGAGAAGCCTGCCGCCCGTCGAGAGCCCGCTTCGTGTTCTTGAGAAGCGAACGGTGGCCGAGGAGGAAGAAGAGTTGGCTGAAGCCGTAAACCAAAGCGTGATGCTGTTCTCTCCCAGCAAAGATCTCCCTGGCGCTGGTGCTGCCGGAGGCAGCTGGCAAGTTGTGGTGAAGTCTCCTACTGTGTCCAAAAGCAAACGCAAGAAGAGCAAGGACGGCAAAAAGGGGGGGAAGCCATTTACGCAGGAGGATCTGGAGCAGAGCATGCAGAAGGAGTTTGAAGACGCTGCTCTCGAGTCGCCTTCGTCGTCGGAGTCGTCCACTGAGAAGGATAGCAGCCGCCGAAAGCAGAGCAAGTCCAAGCCAAAGTCCAAGCAGAAACAGAGTGCCGTCGAAGAAGCGCATGAGCAGGAAGAAGAAGGAGATGAGGAAGAGTTCGTGCAGCTTCCGCTCAAGAAGAAGTCAAAGAAGAAAGCAGAGAAACCCGCGGCGGTAAAGAAGAAATCGACTAAAGCCGCAAAGGGTGAGCAGGAGACAGCTGGCGGCAAACGAATCAAGCGCAAACGAGATTAGGACGATGTGGACTTCGGTGACTTTCTGGACTGAGACAAAGGTGCCCTTTTGTAATAAAACTGTGTGCATTTTGCCTGGATCTTTATCATCCTCGCGTTTGTTTGTATCTGGTCAGGAAGCGACGATGGCACGCACCGAAACAAACCTGCTGGTTCAAAGCAGTACACTGAGCTAGGCTGCGACGACCATTGCTCGTTTCGCAATCATAGCTCATCGAATGACTCCGTTGACGACTGGCGCCGTGCACGCACCGGCAGAGGTGCTGAACACGTGCTCCTTCCACTTGGCGACGCCGTTCGCGTCGGTCTTCATGTCGTCGCCGAGGTTCACGAGCACCTTCTTCTTCTCCACCTGCGCCGGCGTGTACGGCTCGCCCGTGAGTCCGTCGAACACGATGCGCTCGCCGATCTTGGCGTCTGCTGGCGGGTCCACGAACGCGACCTTCTCCTTGCCGCCCTCGATCGGCACCGCCGCGCACATGACCATGCCGTGGCTCTTGAAGCCCACGAGGTTGCGCGGCTTCAGGTTGCAGAGCACGAGGATGCGGCGATCCTGCATCTCCTCCAGCGAGTAGTGGTGCACCAAGCCACTCGCGATCTGGCGCGGCTCGTCCTCACCCACATCGATTTCTTCGCAGTAGAGTCTTTGGAGATCATCACCAAGGATTCGCACAAGATCAACCCACACAACACACAAGGCACTCAGTCAGCCCGCCACGCAGCATGATGCTACAGCAGCAAAAGGAGAACAGCGCAACGTACTTGTCGGCGGTGTCGTGCTTCCAAACCTTGACGATCTTGCCCACGCGGATGTCGAGCTTCGTGATCTCCGCCTGGTCGGCGGCGGCAGCAGGAGCGGCAGCGGCTGCCTTCTTGGCTGGCTTTGGCGCCTTCTCCTTCTTCGCGGTCTTTGGCTTCTGCTCCATGGCGGCAGCAGGAGCCTCCTCCTTCTTGTCGCCGATCGGGGTGCTGGCGTCGATGCCCAGGTCCGTCTCGATGTCGGAGATCAGCTTCTCCAGCTGGTGCGCGGCAGTTCCACTCATGCTTGCAATTTGGGCTTGTGTCGACTTGGTGGAAATGAAAAAGTGAGCGACAGTCAAATTGGATAGATGACTGGAGAAAGTGAGTGGGAAAGCAAAACAAAGTGCTTTGTTGGAGTTGTCCCATTTCGCTTTTAAGCTTGAATGAAGTAGGGCTCTTTCCAAACGGTGCTTTCAAATAGCAAGTCTGAGCCAAGAGCAGGAGACACTTTGGGAATGAATGCTGTTTGTGAGTTGGGACGAGAGTGTGGTGGTGGTGGTGATGGCAGGCTGCCTTGCGTTAGGTTATTGGATCAGCACCATCCAGCTAATGAACAGGTAGAAGAGGAGCACGGGGTACACGGTGAGCGCCTTGCGCTTTGGCGGCACGAGTTTCGACATGAACACGACGGAGGCTGCATCCAGAGAGAGAGAGAGAGAACAAAACAAAGATAATGTCAGTGTCTCAAGCCCAGCAGCGCCACGACGATCAAGAGGAGCACCCGCAGCGACGAAGTACAGACGGAAAGCTACCTCTCGTGGACCAGACAAACCCGACGCCGACGATGAACATGCGCAGCACCACGTGCGAGACCACGACGCTGAGCACCATGCAGAGCAGCGTCGCGATGTTCAGTGGAAACACGCAGTAGCCCAGCACGCACACGCTCTGGAAGAACGAGCTGCAAGAGAAGAAACAACGGTTGGGATCAGTGGAGGAGGTCTAGAGATGCGACGCTTGCAAGATGTGACGCACATGGTGCTTCCGAGAAGCTGCGCGTTGATCGTGACGATGGCAGCGCCAGCCCAGACCACGACGAACACGCCAGTGAACACCATCGCGGACTGGTGCGCAGGAGCAGTCATGCTCAGCATGCTATCCACAATGAACACACGCAAATGAGCGAGCACCGGTGTCAGTTCGGATCGCACGTGACATTCCACACGCTATTGAAGAGTCAGTCGTATACAGCAGCAGCCGTACATGGAAAGCGACAGACAGAGCATCAGCGGCCCCCATAGATCCCCTAATTCAATCACATCCACATTGCTGTCAGTCCGTCGCACGGTCTTGGGACTATGATATTCAACGTCAACAGAAGCGAGTCGCATACAGTCTCGAAGCGCCTTGAGCGTCTCCTCCGACGTGTTCCGGGGCATCAGCACCACCTTCAGCTTTCCCGCCACGAGGCGCACATCGCGAAGCTGTAGGTAGATACATACACACAAAGCATAGTCGGCAAAAAAGGTCGTGTCCAGACCAAGCGCGGATCCATTTTGCCTCTTCCTCTCTCTCTAGGAAGAGAAAACATATGAGGGAAGAGCAGCAGGCAAAGGCAAGAGAAAACACGTACGATGGTGGCCGAGACGGGCTCGTCGAGTGTGTTCTCCTCTGCCGACGGGAGGCTGATGCTGCCGGTCACGAACGGCGCGGGGTCGCTCACGGACGTCGCGGCGCTCGCCTGTTGCGCCTCCACATCCGCCATTTCCTATTTTCTTTCTTTGCTGCGTTCAATGTCACAGTAGGAATGTGAAAATGTGCTGACAGAAAATGGTCACTGGATGGAAAGTAGTGTTAGCCACGTCATTTCGGGACTGCACCGATCCGCTGTCATGTTGCTCGCTTGTTTCTTCTGTTGTTATTGTCGTCAATATAATTGGATGCTTCGATACCAATTTCAAATGCAAACTGTCCATAAAGTGTGCATTCTTCTATTTTGCGTGACCCACTTTATTCAGGTGCATGTCAAATAGAGTTAGCCACGCTATGTTCGGAAGGTGAGCTTTAATGGCAGTGATGTTGACAAAATAGCAATCACGAAGCAACCAGAATGGCGGAGGAACCGATGACGCCACCACTGCGCGCCGAGGATGTGCGTGACGGCGGCAAGGCAGCAGCGGAAGCAAGAGAGACACCTGCGCTACGAGAGGTCGACGAGGAGCACACGGAGGAGAACCAGTACGGGTTGCAGGATCTGGAGAAGCTTCCGCTCTTGGAGCAGGTGCATCGCCTCTTCCACGCGATTCAGATGAAGTACCCGTACAAAGAGGTGCGTTCATGCCTGCACTTTGCTTTTGTCAATGCGTTCATGTTTATGTGTGTGCATGCTAAGCGTCCGTGCTTGCTGCGGTTCTGTAGACGGCTGCGTGGAAGAGCCTGCCAGTGGACCAGAAGAAGCGCATGCTCGAGTACATTCGCGACAAGCGCGTGCGCAAAGCGGCTGCAAAAGCGAAAGCGCCAGCAGCTCCAGCGAAGGACGAGCAGCAACAAAGCACACTGAGCGCATCTCTCTCACCAGCTGCAGCAGCAGCAGCAGTAGAGAAGACCGACGCGACTGCCGCCCACGAAAGCACCGTCGCTCCAAAGGCGACTGTGAAGACCGACCCGTACTTGCAAATGCTGCAGCGCCGCTCAATAACGACGACGACGACATCAGCCACAGCAACAGCTAGATTGTCGCTCCACGAAACCCTGGGCGGGTCCCACCCGAACAGCGCGTACATCGCGCCTGCGCAGGTGGCGCAGTACACGGAGCGCAAGACCCGCACGGCGCGCTGGAGAGTCGTGGACTCGGAGTTCTACGACGAGAAATGCGGCGTGTGCGGCGTCGTGCACAAGGAGTTTGACGGCGCGAAGGGTGCGCTTTTGAACACCATGGGGACGATGATGAGCACGTTTGGGGACTCTGGCCGTCCCTGTGCGCTCGCGGTGCAGGAGGTCAAAGATCTCGGTACGCAGAGTGATCTCATTCTCACTACTGCCTGCTAGTGGTATCTGACTGACTGTGTGCATGGCATTGGTGTAGTTGGCGCGCACCTTCACGCGATGCTAGGACACATTGATCCCGAAGAGCTCGGCGCTGGTCCAGGCTTGCGGGTGCGTTGTCCATTGTTCACTGTGTGCGCACCTCGCGTCACGTGAGAACCGTTTCGACTCACTTGCGCTGATCGTTGTTGCTGTTATAACACCAGACTCTGGTCGAGGTGTTCCACGAAGAAGCGGCGTACTACGGTCGCTGGCGCGAGTTCCGCGGCGAGAGCAAGCACGAGCAGAACGAGCTGGAGGACGTGGAGGAGGAGGAGCTCGCCGAGGAGCTCGACCTCTTCGCGGTCTCGGAGGCCGACTCGGTGTTCAACGAAGCGTTCCTGGTGCGTTTGCTTACAAGTCGGCTTCGGTTGACGGGAGCTGGTTGGTCTCGTTTGTATCCGTTGTTCTCCTGACATGCTGTTTGTTGTCTTTTGTGCTTGACACAGGAGCGGATAAAGTTTGCGGACGAGCGCACGAAAGCGATGGACTGGTCGATCTACGACATGTTTGCCAAGGGTCGCAAGCTCAACTTCATGAGCAGCAAGGGGCAGCAGTTCCGCCACTGGCTGCGCGTCGGCAAGTGCTCGCGCGCGTCGCTCGAGTTTATGAACTTTGTCGCCTACCACAAGTATGATGCATTTGTTCAGCTTTGTGCCTGTTGTGTCGTTGTTGTTATTGGGCTTTGGTGCTCACGTGGGTTTGTCTGTTTCTCCCTGTCTGTCGTTCAGCATCGGACGCCTGGTGGAGCTGGCGATCAAGCACCGCCAAGGTGGTGTCTTGCAGACGATGGAGTCCCCATTGGTCAAGAGCGACATCCAGTGCGTTGTCCCAACATTGCTATCCAAAACCTGATGCTCTCTTGCGCAGTCGTGTGGCTTTTACTAACGTTGTTGTTGTTGGCTCTATGGGAACACAGAGCGATCGCGACAGCGTTCCTTCCAGGTATCCAGTCTATTAAGCGTCGTGCTGATAACGAGAACGACGACGACGAGGACGGCGAAGAAGCCTCGCAGCCAGCAGTGAAAGTGCGACGTGTGAGCACGAAAGACGGTGACATCACCATCACGGAGCGCGTCGCGGCGACGTCATCATTACCATCTTCGTCATCTGCAGCTGGATCGACAACACCAGGGGTCTCTGCGTCTCCCGAGCGATCTTCGTCGCAGACCAGCAGCAGCAGCAGCAGTGCACCGAACAGTGAAACGAAAGCCCGACCCACGCGACTCAAGAGACTGAGGTGATCCGTGGTGATGATGGCGAAGGGACAAACGAGGGTGTACTACTGCTGTAGACAGTCATGCCAGGTAGCGTGAAGGAATGGCGAGCCAGCAGTCAACAGTCGATTCGGCTAAGTGCATGGCATGCGTTCTCTCTATCCTGCTCTGGTCAATAAATACAACTATGTCGACAATACCAACGAATCCGGCAATGATCAATCAGCTTGCAGCTGCATTTTGGATCTTGTCGAGCTCTTTGTAGGCTGCGACCTGTGCTTTGCTCAGTTGCTTGTAGAGTCGGAACTCGACCGGCAGCTGCTCTTCCGCGACCATCGTCTCGGCAAAGTAGACGCGGCGCACGCGGCAGTTCGCGTGCAGCTGCACGCTGACCGTGTGCTCGAGCGTCGTGCCGTACGCGTCGCGCGTGAGCGTGGCGAGGTCGAACTGCAGCTGGTTCCAGCAACCCGCGTCCAGACGCAGCGGCAGCAGCGTGACCAGCGGATGCACGACCGTGGATCTCTGGAAGCTCGACGCGCGGAAGCGGCGCGTCTGCTTGCGCGAGTCGCGCACGTGCACCTCGACCGAGAGCTCCTTGTCGCCACTGCCACCATCGCCCAGCGGCTTGACGAGCAGCACGAGGTGTGGCAACCGGATGTGCAGCGACCGCTGACGCTCGTCCGCGTCATTAGCGCCGCTGTCGCTCTCGCCAAGCGAATCGGCAGCAGCCATGGGACACCGGATCCAGGTCTTGGCGATGCTTTCAGCTGCCGAGAGCTCGATCACGGACGACTGGATGTCGTCGTCCAGCACGCGCGAGATGCTGCGCGCGGGCGTCTCTTCCTGCTTCTCCCACAGCTGCAGCGGCTTGTTCCTGCGTGGACGCAGTCACGTGGCTCAGCAGCTTACTCATGCACACACACACACAGACATGGGCAGATAGACAGATCCCTGTCGAGACCACTGCATTTAGATGCACGCACCCGACGCTGTAGAGCAGCGAGATGAGACCCGACTGGTACACCTGCGCAAACATGGCTTCTTCGAGATTGCAAGCTGTCTGCAGATGGATTGGTTCACCAGTCAGTCGATAGTGAAATTTATGGGGGCGTGCCAGTTTAGACAGTGAGAAATCGAAGAGGAGGCTGGCGCTTCAGCTCTTTGTTGCACTCTGTCTGCAAAGCCTCGAACTCTGCTCTCGCGACGATCAGGTCCGCGACAAACTGGCGATTGTGGACCAGCAGCTGCTGCTGGCGCTCGTTGAACAGCTTCCGCCCGCCGCCATTGTTGTCTGCAGCGCGCGCACTCGTCTTGTTGCTCGAGCGAGCCGAGATCTCAAACTCCCAGCACTCCTGCACCAGACTCTCGCAGACTTTGTCGATCTCGCGGTTCATATCTGCCAAATCCATGTTCCGGATCGACGATTTCGCGATCACCTCTGCGAACTGCTCCTGCTTGGACTGGAAGGACGTGTAGAGAGCCTCGATTCGGTCCGACTCCTTGTCTGCAATGCTGACGAATTTCATGGTCGCAGTCTGGATCTCGGCGCGATTCTCTGCCTGGAGCGCCATCACTTGAGACTCGGCGCTGCTCACGGCTTCGACTTCGCTGCGCACAATCGCGACGCTCTCTGCGATCCGGGAGATCGTCTTTTTTCGAGCTCGCCGCGGAGCTGGTCCTGGGTCGCAAACGACGCCTTCACCTCCACCGAGAGCTGGTCGACGGACTTTTGCGTGTCCGCGAAGTTCTTCATCGTCTCTTCGACCACACCGAGCGCATTCGTATTCGCGCTCATCTTCTTGATCGTCTCCTCCAGCTCTTTCTGCATTTCGCTCGATGTCTCTTGCGCGTCTTGCTGTCTCTTGGGCGAGTCGACCACCAGTTCCTCTAGCCGCCCTTGCTTCCGCGTCAGCAGCTGCATCGTTTCCCCGTTCATACTGTTGATGTCTTCCTGCTCTGCGCGCGAGGACAGCAAACCGTCGACCGCGTCTCCACTTCGTCGAGCGTGTGCTGCCGATCGGTCTTCATCTGCTGCGCGATGCGCTGCTCCGCGCCGATCAGATCGTTCCTCGTGACGCAGGCGCGCAGAGCTTCGTTCAGCTTGTCCACCTGGCTCTGCACGACCCCTTCGTGCTTGCTGTTGCGCGCCTGCACGACGGCGTCTCGCCGCTTGATCTCGGATTGCAGCCTCGCGACCGTGTCTTTCGCGTCTCGGAACGCATCGCGGAGCGCTGAAAAGTCGTTGGTCTGCTTGTGCATGGAGTCCCACAGCGGCTTCAGCATCGCCTCAAAGTGGACAGAGGAGTGCTGTTGACACGCCTCTTCCCCGCCAATGAGCGCGGCAGCCGCTGTGGCTGCATTGAGGTCGGCGCCAAGCTCTCGCGTCGAGTTTCCAACACCGCTGCGTGCGCCATCTTTGCGCGGACAGACACAGAGCTGCCGCGTGTGCCAGCGCTGCGCAGTCCGCTGGTGGATAAGCGGTGGTGCGGTGTCGGATTGTACCCGCCGCTGCCACCGCTCGCATTGCTGCTGCTGGTGCTATGCTGCAGCAGGATCTCGTGCCGCAGATCGAGCACTTCTTTCTGTAGGTAGTTGACCTGGTCCTGCAGCGCTTGGCACTCGACGACCGAGTCGACGCTGCCCGCCACCTCGGTCAGCGCCTTGAGCAGCCACGATCGCTGTCTTTCGCAGGACTGACTGGTCGTGCGTACGGTCGATCAGCAGCAGCAGCAGCGCATTACGAGCGCCGTTCTGGTCGACAGTGCGTGTCCTTCCTTCCTCCCGTCTATTGGCGCCGCCGCAGCAAATGAACAGAGAGCAACGCAGCGTTCAGCGGATTGTGCACAGACAGAGAGGGACTCGCTTGCGTGGTTACGAGTGCATGAGAAGCTATAAATAATACGGACGGCATGCGTGCGAGAACATGAACGCACGCACTCTCTCGCACAGCAGCAGCAGCAAGTGACCATCGCGGGTGTCTGGATGCTGCGCCGCATGCGAGCCCCAGGCGTTCGCTCGGTCGCCGCGCTGCGTTCCTCGTTTCGTGCCTCTTTCCACGCGCTTGGGCGACGCTCCATGCTGGCGCGCACAGACTCGCCGCCTCGAGGGGCGTTGGCATGGCTGCAGGCTTGGCGAGACGCGACTGAGCTGTGGGGATGCCGCATGAGCACCCCGCTGGCTGGAGGGCGAGCAACCGGAGGAGGAGGAGAAGGCGACTGTGCCCCACGCGCGCGAACAGTAAAACAGCACTCTCCTCTGTGTCCTTTTCTTGGCCGCTCCTGAGTTTCGTGCAGGATGCATCTTTTGAAGGAAGATGGAGGGAAGCACTCATGCATGTCAACTCACTTTCAAATCAGAGAGGTGCTCTCAGAGCAGTCGGTCGTGGACACAAGCAAGGAGTCTCTCACAAGTCGACACAACACACGCCTGATTGATTCTGGATCTCGACGACTGAGCCAAACAAGCTCCGCTCTCTTCTCTTCTCGACGCCGCTCGCCTTTCACGGCCGCCTTCCAGTTGCTAGCATATTGAGCGCTTCATTTCCACGTGACTGCGCATGACAGCGAATCCATTACCAACGACTGCAAGAAGCCATGTGGCTTGTGGCAGTGACACCTAGCTGGTGCGAATGCACCTTCAAGCCAGCTGCAATGCTGCAGCAGACATGACGCGCATGTGGGAGAACGAGAGGAGAGCAATCGAGCCAGTCGCCTTCAGTCGCTGCTTCACGGATGCGAGCAACCTAAAGCAGGTTTGCTTGTTTTTTCTCTCTCTCTCTCTTTGTGTCGCTTGATTGTTTGTGTTCAGGTGTTTAGGCAGAAACAGAGCTCTAGTCATCACTTAAGTTTAGCGTTCTTCTTGACATTTGCTGCTCATTTGAGAGCAACAAAAAAGCTGCAGAAAGTGTGTGGAGCGAGCAAGTCAATCACAATCGTTGTTTTTTGTTTTTTGTGATATTTGTTTGGTCTCAAATTTCTCGCACTTTCGCATAAACTTGATCGACAGCTCTCGGTGCTTCCAGTCAGCAGCATAGCCAGTCCACGAGCTGTTTTGTCTGTCACTTCCAGCAACTGGCGCTTTCAGCGCGATCTTCAGATGTCATGCGGATAAAGAGGGTATGCATTCACACAGCAAGGTTCGATAGTGTTCGCTTGAGCATAGTGCTTGTGGCCCACACACATGCATTCATAGAGGTCCAAGTGTGTGATGCGAGCAGCGCATCTTCAGGCTTTCCGATAAAAAAGGTTCGCTCATTTGCGACCGTTGTCCGATAGAAAACAGGCAGCTGAGTGTGCGATGCAAGAGAAGGCGGTTGTCCTCTGTGCGTGGATGGAATGATGATGGCTCCTCTCTGTGCCGCCTTCCCCATCCGTATCGCACCACGACACGAGTGCCCATGGCGTTTGCGGCTCCTCGCCAGTGCAAACTAATCTTCTTCGTCCCAAGCGAGAACGACAAGCGCTCGCCTGTTGTGAGCGTGGGAGCTAGTAGCTGAGGACGCGTCTCCGCCAGACAGGTAGATCGGCCGATAGACAATCCGAGCGATTATGGCGCGCGTGTGCAGGTGGCAGGCGCTCGCTGCGCTTGTGGCGGCGCTGCAGCTGATCTCTTCGTCCCAGGTGACTGCGAGCACGGGCAACGGCACATCCGCGACCATCGGCGGCAGCAGTCCGACCAGCGATGACAGTACGAGCAGCGGGAGCGGGAGCTCGACGGTCACGCGCAGAGACCTCTTGAACCTGGAGGCGCGCTCGGGCATCCGCACGTGGGTGGACCCGTCCACCCCTGCGGACAAGCAGGTGTACATATCGTCGCGCGGCGACAAGTGGGACCTGGTAATGAGCGACGAGTTTGGGCTCACGAACCGGTCGTTCAAGCCCGGGGAGGACCACCTCTGGACGACGCTCGAGAAGCCCGACGGCGTGAACGGCGCGCTCGAGCTCTACTCGCACGACATGGCGTCCGTCGTGTGCGACCAGAGCGACGCGGACAAGAACGTTTGCTACCTGTCGATGAAGGTCATCGACGAGGTGAACACCATCTCGATCTACAACCAGTACACGCGGCCGCCGGCGTTCCAGAACTCCACGTTCGTAAGTAACTGCTGCTGTTTGCTTTTGTTATGTCATAGCATGGGAGAATGGTAATGGTTTTGCTGCTTGTATGTGTCCGCCCGCTGCAGTTTTACCGCGCCGCGATGCTGCAGTCGTGGAACAAGTTTTGCTTCCAGGGCGGGATGCTGGAGGTGCGCACGCAGCTTCCTGGGGCCGTTTCGAAGGCCTCGCAGAACCCGGACATCGCCAAGGGACCGAACGCGCGCACGACCGCGAACGAGTATTATCCGACGTGGCCCGGCGTCTGGGTCATGGGGAACCTCGGCCGCGCCATTTTCAGCGCGTCGACGCAGCGCATGTGGCCGTTCTCGTACAACCAGTGCGACGAGCGCGTGTTCCCGTCGTACAACCAGCGGATCAGCGCGTGCAATGCGAACCCGGGCCACGGACTGAACCCGTACCAGGGTCGCGGCGCACCGGAGATCGATCTTCTGGAAGGCGGCGGTCTCGGCATCTCGTCGTCGATCCAGATCGGTCCCGGGCTCGCGCCAAAATTCCGCCGCGTGGACGTCAACTTGACCACTGACGGGTACTTCGGCTGCTTCTACTCGGGCTCGTGCAAGACGCCCGGCGCCAACCTCCCGAACGTGCCCACGAAGCTCTACGCGGATCGCAAGTACCAGTCCTGGTACGCGGGCTTGCGCTACGCGTCCAACGACTTTTGCGTGTCGAACAAGAACTTCACGCAGTCGTACACGAAAGTCGCCGCGTCGCTGAAAGCCGGCATCACCGAGAACAAGTGCACGCTGGAGACGTGCCCAGGCTCCTTCGACGTGCTCGCCGACATAGGGTACATTGACGGCAACTCGTCGCTCGGCCGCTGGGGCATCAACGAGAAAGGCACGTGCTTCACCGACATGAACGCGTACCAAGGCGCGTTCCTGTGCGACCCGGACAACCAGAACCCGGTGTGCAACTCGCCGCGCAACAGCACGACGCCGCCGACAAAGACGATGGCGACGTTCGACTACCAGATGGACGCGCTCTCGGCAAACTGGGCCATCCACGTCGGCGCGTACACGAGCTTCGTGACGTACCAGCTCGAGTGGGTCACGGGCGACGAAGGCTACATCCGCTGGATGCTCCATGGCACCCCGATCTTCGAGATCCCAGCGGAGTCCGTGACCAACGTGGGACAGGACTCGTCGAAATCGAACCCGGTGCGCACGTTCCTGGAAGAGCCCATGTACGTGATCTTCAACGTCGCGCTCTCGCAGTCGTGGTCGGCGAACCCGCCGAACATCGGCAAGCCCTGCCGCGGCGACGGCAAGGACGCCAAGACGAACCGCATCTGCGACAGCTTCCCCATGTACATGAAGATCGACTACGTGCGGCTGTACCAGGACCTCTCGGCGTCGTCCAACATGGCGGTCGGGTGCGACCCGCAGAGCCACCCGACGCGTCAGTGGATCCTCGACCACATCAAGGACTACACGGACGATGTGAACGTGCACGTTGACGTGCACGGCGGCGCGCGCTGCCGCTCGAGCCGGGACTGCACGATCCCGTGGTCGCCCACGATGCAGTTCCAGACGGGCTTTTGCAACTCGCGCTCGGTCTGCGAGTGCTCGAACCAGTACTGGGGCGGTCCGCGCTGCACGCACCAGCTCCAGGAGACGTCCTCGAACGGCGGCAGCGCGCTGTCGACCTATGGTCCGCCGCTCTCGGCTGCGATCATCTTCGCGTCGATCGCGGCGGTCGTGACGCTGATCGTCATCGTCGTCTTTGCGCGCAAGCGCCGCGCGAAGCTGACCGCGCGCCTCGTGAAGGAAGAGAAAGACCGCGCGCGACTGGGACCGGTGGACGAAGTGTCGAGCACGAAGGCGCACCTCATGTCGCTCGACTACGAGGAAGCCGAGACGACCAAGAACGGCGGCTACAATCCGAACCAGTATTAACGCCAACAGGAAGCTGAGTGAGGCTTCTGCTGGTGTCGAGTTTTGCTTTTTTGGCTGTGCATCCGGATGAGGTGGTGAAGAAAATAAAGACCCGTGTGTACAATTTTTCCTTTTCAATCCTCTGGGTTTGATTCTTCGTCTCGGTTGGCGAACAATTCGACTGCTGTCCACGCAAACAAAGACAAACAGGAGCTCGAAAACTTTGACGTACCAAATGCCATGGCATTCCATTCAATGCTCTTCGTCATTCGTAGAAACGCTCCGTAAGCCTCTTTCTCTCACGCAAAGCCAACCAGCAAACAGCCTACGCGTGGAGCTTGTCTGCGCGTCGGAAGAGGCTGTCGACAATGTTGCCGACGTTTTCAATCACGCCAAGTCCCGAAGTGTAGGTTTTCTGTGCGGATGTGTGTTGTCATCAAAGCAGCAGTGTCAGTTGGCGCATTCGATAGACAAGTAAGCGAAAAGCCGCTGAAGAACCAGATTATCACGTACGTCTTCCATCGGGCTCTCGTAGACGATCAGCTGGCCCTTGCCCTGGTCTAAGATCCCGTGGAACTTGTGGTCCAAGATCATCTGGGAGAGCCTGGGAGAGAGGGACAACACACAACACAGGTGGTGTCACTTGAGCACACAACTCCCAATCACCATTTCCAACTGCACCATCGCTAGTGTTGACTTACTTGAGCTCGATCTGCGGCAGCGGGAGCTTGATCAGCTTGGCGACGTGCTCGATCTCGACGCACGAGAACGGCTGGATGATCTTGATGAGGTTGCTCTCCAAGAGCTGCTCGTACAGCTTGCCCAGGTGCGTCTTGATCAGCGGGTCTTCCACCAATTCTGCGCCAGTAGACAACAACCAAATTCCAGCAAAAATCAGCAACACTGTCAAACATTCCAAGTGTCGCTGCAATTCACACAAACAACAACGTACGCGCAGCGTATTTCTTGGTCGCCTCCTCAAACATCTGCAGCGAGCGCTGCTCGTGAGCCTTCGCCACCGCCTGCAGCGCCTCGACGTCGATCCCGATGAACCTGATCGCCTGCTTGCTGTTCACAATGTTGTTCACGTCGCTGGCGCCGCCGCTCGCGATCTTCGACAGCAGCATGTACTTCAAGCAGCTGAGCGCTTCCACTTCGTCGATCGTCGCGAGCGCTTCGAAAGCCTCAAAGAAGTACGAGTACGCGGTCTTGTAGTCGTGCTCCTCGGCGTGCAGGATACCCGACATGTTGTCGATCTGCGCCTGCGTCTTCGGCACCACGTAGATCGCGTTCGAGATACTTCTCGCCGCCGTGAGCGCCGCCTTCGCCTTCGGCACGTTGCGCAGCGCGTGGTGCAGCTTGCTCTCGACCAGGTGGATCTCCACGAGCAGCTGCTTGTCGTCGAGCTTCTTGATCTCGCGCAGCAGCTTGTTGATCAAATCCAGCGCGATTTGGAACTTCTGCTGCTGAAAGTAGCTGTTGCGATGAGAGCGGGACAGTTTGGGTCAGCTGATCAGTCCACCGCACAGTGCGTCTATTACAACAGCAAGCCACACTCACATCGATGCCAATCGCGCTTCCACGCGCTGGCGCAGGAACGTGTGCTTCTCGCGGTTGCACCACTCGATCGAGTCGAGGCACAGGTCCGCCTGAAGCTGGAGCGCCATGTCCGTGTCCAGCACCTTCACCTTGGCGACCATGTCGATAATCGTTCGCACTACAGGTCATCCATTACCATATCCCCACAGAGATGTTAGATCACACTCACGCCCAAGACCTATCATGCTCTCTCCATCCTTTACGCACCGATTTTCCCCGTCTTCGCCTTTGGGACAGTCGCAAAGTACGGTCGCAGCGACTGCAGCAGCGTCGCCAGCTCCTTCTCGCGGCTACACATAGCAAGCATATAATCTCCGCGTCAGTATACAGCGCCTGTGCCAGCAAATGAATCACCAGCACTGCTTTGCTATCCGCGTTGCGTACCCGTATTGGGTGTACAACTGGCCGAGCTTGTAGATCGAGTGCTCCTTCACGCGCTGCACTTCGTCGCTCGACGCGTCCTTCGCATCTGCGCGCAACCAATGGCACGACCACAGCAGCTCGTCATCAGTACGTGAGCCTCACTCAAGCATGCGTCCTTCCTTATCACACTCGCCCCGCATTACACAAGCGCGAGACGCATGCGGAAGAAGATCTTTCCTCACCGTTGTACGAGAGGATCTCCTGGTAGAGCTCGATCGCCTGGTCGGGCTTGGAGGTGGCCGTGAAGCCCGCCGCGAGCTCCGCCGCGTCCTCGAACTTGACCTGCAGCGGATGCACCACCTCTGGCTCCGTCATCTCCACGTCCTGCTGCTGCGCCGCCATCGTCCTGCTCTTCCTGCTGCTGCTGTTTTCTCTCGCTTTCTGTGTGGCTTTTGCCTCAGATATCGAGAATCCCCCCTCAATATCTTTGCTTCTTCTGTTGTTCCAACAGATCTTTATAAATCAATCATAAAAGCCGGGTGATATCACGAGTGACTAGCACAGGACCTTGAACATGAAAGTGCACGTAGAGCTTGTGTGGAGAGAGAAGTCGGATCACATTTTGATTAGCTCTAGACAGAACATTCATATGGATGGATTGAGTTGGAAGGGTGTTGCAGACATGTAACAACAGCATACCCTGTCTAAATAGGAATCTGGTCGTTTACCTGTGAAACATGATGCGCATCGTTTTGCACAGGGTTAACTGCTGGAATGGCTGATGCTGCTGAAGCACGAAGAGCTGCACTCACTCACTCACTCAATCAGGAGAATGACGATGGCGTCTGTGATGCGCAGAGCTCTTGCTGTCGGCGCCGCCAAGCGCGCTGCGTCGTCCCGGTCAGTCGGCCGCGCAGCTGCCCAGCCACGCATCAGTGCATCCGCCGCTGCGTCCCCATGGAGCCAGCGCGCGTCGTTCTCGACGGAGAAGGTGACGTTCACGTTCATCGACGCGGAGGGCGAGTCTGCGACCGTGTCGGCGACGCCAGGGCAGTCGCTGCTGGACGTCGCGCACGAGAACGACATTGAGCTGGAAGGTATGTAGCGTAGCGACTCCGATGTCTAGTTGCCAGCGTAGCGAGTACTGACTGCTCTGCTGTGTGTTGCTGTCAGGCGCCTGCGGAGGCGAACTTGCGTGCTCGACGTGCCACTTGGTGTTCGAGAAGGAGCTCTTTGACAAGCTGCCAGAGATCAGCGAAGAAGAAGAAGACATGCTCGACCTGGCGTGGGGGCTCACCGACACGTACGTGCCATGTCCATGCTCCAACCACTGTGGCACCTGGGGAATCCATCTCACTAACGCTCGTGTCGAATGCCTCAATCCACAGGTCTCGCCTGGGGTGCCAGATCAAGGTGACAAAGAACCTCGAAGGCACCACTGTGCGCGTGCCAGACGAGACCAACAACCTGATGTAGACACCCTTCGAGGCTCCCAGTCTCTCTCTTTGCGCTCTCCACAGCGACAACACCAGTAGCAGTGGTGCTGTTGCTATTTTCCTCCCCCACTTCAACAACCAAAAACAATCACACACCTAGAACCACGACCAGCGAATGACTGGCTGAACCAACCAACCTGCTCTGCTTCTCAAGCCTTTTGGATATCTATTGTACATGTCCCTATTGTATATGTGTGCCTTCTAATCGCTCCCTTCACAGTGCGCTCAAGATGGAGACGATTTGTGCCGATTGACCTCGATCACCTGCCCCTCCATGTCTTCCAACAGCACCGAGAGCGTCTCCTGCCGCTGGGTGAGCGCGTCGATCTTCGCCTGGATGCTCTCCAGGTCGCCCTCGGCCGCCAGGTTGCGGTACGAGCCCGTGTTGAGCTGGCTGATGCGGTTCAGCGTCGTCTCGGGGACGGGCATCGTGATCTCGCGCGCCGTCTTCTCGTCCATGTTGGTTGGGATCGTGGCTGCGATCTTGTCCAGCGATGATGACGAGCTGGTTCGCCGAACAGATGGAGAACCTGCACCCGAACTCGAGCCAGCACCAGGTCCCGCGGGCTTGCGCCGTAAGCGCCGCTCGACGATCTTCGCGATCCGCTGCTTCATGGCAGGGAAATGCGCGAGCGCGATGAGGAACTTCTCGCGCGTGAGCAAACAGTTTTGGTTGAGGATCGCCATTTCGCCGAAGTACTGCTTCTGCCCCAGCAACACCAGTTGGACGCCTTCTTTCACGATTTCGACGACGCCGCGGAAGATGAAAAATATCTCTTCGCCGATCTCGCCCTCCAGGATCACCTCCTCCATGACGGGAAGCACACCATGCGCATGCTGAGCGCGAGCTCCATGTAGTCGTTCAGCTCGTCTATCTTGAGGTGGAAGACCCCGTCAGCCGCGTTCAGGTTGGCGACCATCGCGACGACGTTCGTGATGCCGCACGCGAAGATCCACGCGCCGACGACCATGGCGATGATCGCAAAGATGCGCTCGCTGGTCGTGCACGGGTGGATGTCGCCGTACCCCACAGTGGTCCTAACGAAAGCAGCAGCGAATGGAGGTCAAAAGAGCCTGACATGAGTGGTGGTGGCGGCTCTGTAGACAGCAATCTAACCGCAGACACGACACTCACATGGTCATGATCGCCCAGTAGAACGCCGTGACGTACTTCTCGTACAGCCCCGAGCTCCCAATGCCACACGCAGCGACCCGGCCGGTGCTGCTGGCTTCGCCAATCAAATAGAAAAAGCAGCTGCGCTCACACAGCACACACACACAACATATCAACAGTGTCACTGCGACAACTGCACAAATGGGAAAGAAAATGGTGGCCACCAGAGGCATGCCCAGCAGCCGATCAATCACCTGAGCCAGTGCGACGTGAAGCAGACCATGAAACAAAACTTGACGATGCTGCTCACCGTCGAACGGAGCAGCAGCGCGTACTCTAGCCTGGACATTCATAGTTGCGCACAACGTCAGTCGAACTACAAGCACTGCAGAAGTTGGTGCATGGTACCAATCACCTTACCGATTGAGAATGCGCAGGATCGTGAGCATCCGGAAGAGCCGCAGGAGCCGAAAGAGGCGGAAGAGCCGCGCGAGTACGTGCTCTGGATGAGGTAGATGGGGAACGCGGAGATGAGGTCGAGGAGGAACCACGACCGGAGGTACTTGGTGCCGATCGCGCGCAGGCGGTACTCTATTTGTCCGTTGGTCTCGAACGCCGAGAGGAACGTCACGCACTGAAAACAGACAACGTTTGTTCTTGTTTAGCACCATCACAGACGAACCCCTAGATTGGACGCTCCAAAACAAAGTAGTGCGACCGACTCACAATGTCTGCGATGAAGAACGCGTCGACGAAGCGCTGGAGGTCCTCGATCCACGTGACGGACTCGGGTATGGAGTTGCCGAACGCGATCTGGAACTAAAGAACCAGATCCGAATAAATAGATCATGCAAGGTGTTCGTTTCCTTCTGTTAGTAGCAGCTCGTGCATGGGAGGCGCCGCACCGGAATAATGACAGCGTTGTCTACAGCAGCAGACACACAGGAGCTTCAATACAAACGACTTGAGACCCAGGCAGCACTTCACAAAGTAGTAGGAACTCACACGAAATAAGCACGACCGAGAGGATGTCCCAGCGCAAGCGGAACTTGCCGTGCGGCGAGATGATGTAGAACGGCAGCGTGGACTCTTCGCGCTCCTGCTCTATCTGGAACATGCGCGTTTCGTCCTGCGACACGGCCACGACGAAGCTCAGCGCCTCGGCTGGTGGTGGGAATCGTATCAAAGGATGGCCAGCATGTGCGTCAGTGAGATGAGAGTGCGTAAGAGGTGCTGTAGTCATGAAGATGCGCTCCAGTCGCTGTCGCTGTTGCAGTTGCCCTTTGTGAGAATGAGTGTCGTGACAGGTTTGCAGTTGCTCATTCAAAAGAGCAAGTCAGAGCAGTAGTGACTCATTGATGGTGGTGACGAATTACTCGGGTCAGGCAGAGCGCAAGTAGCGGCCTCGTGGACAGCCTCAAGTAGCAGTAGGAGGACAGCGTCCGCGCGTGAGAGCAGCGGATGAACGCTCACTTTCCAATCTACTTTCGTCAAAACATCA